>LPNX010326694.1:133908-177972 GCA_001517045.1 Pseudotsuga menziesii
TATATGTATATACATACATACATACATATATACATACATACATACATATATACATATATGTATATATGTATATATGTATATATGTATATACATATATAATGGGCTTCCAAGGTCCTAAGTGTAAGGGAGTGTTAGGTGCTACAAATCTCTTATATACTTGAAAGGTCCAATAGTATTACTCAACCCAATATCTCAAGGAACTAACTAAGAAGGCTCGACCATGCCCTTAGTTGTACTACCCGACTACCCAAGTACTAGAGATTAATCTTCTTAGAGGGTTTTGTTTGGTACCACTATAGACACAATATGGTCAATCGATTTATCTACCCAAGGACATGGTTTTAGGTTAATTGGAGTCGGTTTTAGGTTTTGCTAGGGGAAGTCTAATATACCCAAGGGTACGTGGAAGTGAATTATGTATACAAGTGATGTATGTTGTGGTACTACTCGAAGGGGTAACAATATAGGTTATAATGGTTTCCAAAAAATATGGCTAAGTACTAATTGTATTATTTGCACGTATGCTTCCCTAACCAAATGTTTACCCACTAAATCACTAATCATTGTGTTATTTGTAGATACCAGAACACGTCTCTATCCTTTAAAAAAAATATAGCTCAAGAAACTGCTCTAATACCAAATATTATGTACCATGATAGCATAATTGGAAATTCAGAGCATAGATAACAAAATAAAGCAATATTTAAGTATGAAAATATAGAGTTTCCACAAAAATAGACAAGCGTAGATAACAAAATAGATCACAATAGCAATATCTTTACAGATGAAAGCAATGTTCACTTGGCTCTTTGAGGGGGACACCTCCAATTACAAAATACTTCACAAGGTATCTTGTTTCATTACTTCTACTACTATATATAGTTTCAAACTTTGTGGTGGGTAGAACCTTCTAGTAAGTGTTCATAGTGAAGGAACTTTTTAGTAGGTGGAACCGTCCAGTAAGTCTCCTTGCAAATTTTACTTTCACACTATAGAGACTTTATAATAGGTGGAAAATTCTTGTAAGTCTTTTGAAAAATATTGCTTTCACACTATATATACTTTATTGGCCTTATTTAATATAGATGGCCTCAATACATAACAACCTATCTATTAAGGGGGTTAGGGTAGAACCCTAATATGAACAGTTCAAGAATTTTGGGCTCTAGGAAGTTTTGGTGTTGCTTATATTTGACAAGATATGCTTACTCTCAAATATGACCTTATTACAACTCATCTATAAATACTTACTAACACATCCTATAAAAATTCTCAATTTTCCCAATTTTCAAGTGGGGCGAGTGCACTCACTTTACTTCCTACATGATAACATCTATGTATCCATCGAGAAAAAGTACTAAATTAATATTTGAATCAACCAATAATTGTATTGGGTTCTCTAACCCAAAGGGAATAGCCTAATTAGGGAGGATGCAAAGCTCAAATGGGAATAAGCAATGACAAAAAAGGAACAATTCCAACCAAAGCAAGGGGTTGAGGTATTGGGAACAAAAACACTAGACAACAAACATAGTGGTGGAGTTAAATAGTGTTGTTGATCAAAGTTGGCATGTACTTATGTGAATCGCTCATTATCACATTATGAGCTTAAGAACTTAGTAGACTATAAATGTTAATGCAAAGGGATAATAATGTTGTCATTGATAACTTCCAAAGGTTTGAGTTGGTAATGAATGTTAATGCAATACCATAAATTAATTATAATTGATGTGCTAACAACATAAAATATGAATAACACTATGTTCAATACATTAAATAGTAGTGAACAAATATTAAATCCTACCACCTTCTAATTTTTTAATATCCACAATTATCTATTTTTTTATATACAGATATAATTTTAAAAAAACACTATTTTACATTTAATATACATTATTTACCAAAATCAAATCAAAATACACATTTTTTAATTTTTAAAATTCAATTTCTAGATGGAAAAAAAAAAACTAAAATCTTAACGTATTAATACAAATACATCATGTTGGTCGCTATGCAAAGACATATACTCTCTATGTTGAGCAAGAACTAATAATTAAAAAAAAATCATACTTTCAATTATACAAACATTTAAAAAAAACCAGTCAACTTTATCTTCTCGAGTTATCTAAATTCCATTAATGTTATGAAATTTTTGTCTAGAAGAACCATGATAAAGTTGAGAATAAATGTCATGTTATTTTACTTGACACCTTAGTAACCATGTTAGCCTCCTTAATATTTTATTTGAAATATTCAAACAAGAGCCACGAGGTGGCAATGTTCCCGACGTTGCCATCAACAACTTGGGATAGTTGCTAGTTTTTTGGTATTTAACAAAAACAAATAAAAGTATGAGAACAAATATCAATAAATATTAGAATGTTGTTTCTAGAAGTTAATCTAGTTCAATTTTGTGATTCAATTTTAGTGATTTAATCATAAACATGATCATATCACATGCACATTAATAAATGTTTCTTTACCATTAATAAATGTTCTCGTAAGGAATTCTCAAATAAATGAAAACCTAAATGAAAACCATTTTTCAATATCCAGTGACACTGCTTATCACACCCTCGGGTCTTGGGGCACAAAGTCCTAGGCCTACGTCACCTGCAAAAGACCAATAAAACCTAATTTAAATCAATATTTGAATAATTCAAAAAATAAAAATTGATCAAACTATAGTAAAAACATTTGAAAAATAAAAAAAATTAAATATGTTTTCGAATTAATCCATCTAACCGATTCATATATATTCCCTATGAGAAACATAATAATGGTAAACACATAATGTTTGCCTGATTGCTAGAATAACATAAAATACACTCTGCTCCTCTTAGCAAAAGTGGACTATTAAGATGAACCGTACAATTAATTAAAACTCGTTAAATACATTTGGGGTAAATGTATAATGATTTCCTAGTTATACACTCGTCAATAATGCATAATAATGCATTAAAATGTACTTATGGTGAATATATGTTATTATAAATTATACAATTAATGAAATCTCATTGCATACATTGTTGGTGAATGCATAATGTTTTCTTCATTATGCACTCATCAATAATGCATTAAAATGTATTGCTGATAAATAGAAATATTATACACTTATAAATTGTTGTTATATTATTAGATGCTTGATAGGCCATGTGAAATTAATAATATTCATGCCCTTGACACGTGCTATCTGCAGCTCACTATCTTTCACATTAAAGGCGTAATAAGTTGACAAGTTGAGTCGCGTCATAGGATTACGGGAAGTGTGTTGTGTGGTAGGGCGACATAATAAAGTTGTGGGAGCATTCCCATTTCATTGCATTCAGTAGACCATGCAATAACATTGAGTATATTTTTCAGACCTGTAAAATGCACAAACCCAAAAATTAGCTCTGTATAACATTTTTTCCAGAACAACGATGGTTGAAAGCATAGCCATTTTAAAATGAGAATAAACAATGGTGTTCTCAACGTTATCAAAGTCGGAGCTTCTGAAGATGATATCTTTATAAATTTAGCGAGCCTTGACGATGCCGAGGAGGACAACATGCTGTGAATTTTGTAAATATCTTTTGGTAATTCGATCTATCTTTTTCAATAACAGCTTAGTTTTGACAGTCCAAAGAGATTAGTGAGAAATTTTAAAGAGATTAGTGAGAAATTTTATTGGAATCCATGACGGTAAAATGTGGAGATGCATTTTCTGCCAACAGAAAATCTCTCAATGCTTTAAAGAAAGCCACAAGAGGAGGAAGTCATCCACGAGAATCGGAGGAGCAGAAGTTGTGCATAATTAGTTAACTTCATCCTTTAAATGTGTTGTATTGATTTTGAGAGTAATTGAACACGAGCACAAGCACTTAATTCATCTCTGATTTTGAGAGCAATTTAATAGGAGCACGGGTACTTTTATTGTGTCAATATTTTTCACTTGTGCTGTTAGTAATTAGCTAGAACTGGGTTTTCAAGAAATAAATATGGACAAGAAAAACGAGGAGACTCATAAGATATATTGTTTTCTGTGCATGCCTCAAGTTAAAAGAATTTTTTGAAAGAACAAAAACAAACATAGGGTATTACAAAATGTATCGAGATAAAGGTTAATGAAATGAAAGGAAAGGAGGAATGCATTTTATTTATCATTTAAAGCCATCAAAGGGAATGAATTCCTTGTGTCTACCAAAGAATTTATCAAACTAATATAGAATTTGATGCTTCAAAATCATATACTTTGAATGGAATCCTGAGAATTTTGAATCTGTAATTAGCACGTCGAATTTATCAAACTGCTATAAAATTTGATGCTTCATAGTTTGATTGGAAATCGATGGGATTTCTCATAATTCGACCGTAAATTGATTGCAAACAGACTTGGTCCTTGTTCTAATTTTTTTTTTTATGAAATCTTGGATATCGACGTCCTTAAAGATTGCATTTGATGAATAATCATCTGCATAGGCGGCGATTTCAACATTTGTGTGCGATTGGGTTAGAAGTGGATTTTGGTGATCTTTAAACTACTTATTAGTGAGCATGGTTTCGAATCTAGAGGATTTTATTTCATCTTTTAGTCAGTTCTTAGTATCAAATGCTGTTACATTACTCTTATTTTAATTGTTTTGGAAAATATATATTGCAATATGAGGAATGTAGGTTAGAGCATTTGAGTAGGCCTAATGATTATAGCTCTATTGTTGTAGTCAAGTAAGATCTTACTATTGTCATGTTGTAATCAAGTAAGATCTTAAGATCATAACTTGTGTATACCATTTCACTAAGAAGCTCATGTGCTTTAGCTTTTCTTCCTTGAAAACAAAGACTCCTGAGAATTTGATTGCACACTGGAGGCTTTAACAAAATACTTCTCTCCAATGATTCCCTAAACAGTTCTATAGTGATCGTTACTCTGCCATCCTCGCAAATACCAGTAATAAGCAACACATATGCAGGTTCTGTAAGATTGAGATTATGTTCTTGAACAATTCTTAAAAGTTTCAATGCATCATCCAATCTCCCAGCTTTGTATAAGGCAATTATTATAATACAATATGCTCCAAAATATACAGCATCTTGCATCATATCTATCTTCACCACAGTTCTGAAAGCTTCATCTAAATTTTCTTCTTCAAATAATTTCTGAATCAAGTGAATATTGCAGTAGTCTTGATTATTTATACCAGATCTCTGAGAGATATAATTAATCCAAAGCTGAAAAGCCTGTGATACTCTACCTTTGTGAGATAGTGACATCATAAGCATCTTGTAAGTTACCACATTGGGATTGCATCCTTTTCCTTCCATCTGCTTAAACACAGTAAAGGCATCCTCATCTCTGTTAGCTTTACAAAGGCCATTGATTACGTGTATGTAAATACATCTGGCATGTAACCTTTGAAAAGCTCCAAGGCTCCCGCTAATTTGTCTGCCTTGTAGAGGCCATTGATTAGTGTATTGTACGTAATAGTATCTGGCATGACACTACTTTCTAGTATCCTCCTAACAAGCTTATATGCTCTAAGGATTCGACCAGAGTTACAAAGGCGCTCAAATAAAGCTTGAAAGTCAGCGCTATCTGCAATGCGGTCACTACCTTGGGTAATATTCAGAAACAAAGATGGATTGTTTCCCATCTGCATTTTGTAGAACAAAATGTATGCTTTCTCCACTTCACCAGCATTACAAAGGCCATCAATGAGTATGTTATAGGTCATAACAGTTGGAAATAACCCATTCCTTGTCATTTCATCAAACATCTGATGTGCCTCATCTACAAGCCCTTCCTCTCATAATCCACCAATCAGAGTTGTATACGTAACATTATTTTGGAGGACATCCTTTCTGAGCCATTTCTAATTTGACGGCACAAGCCCTATCTATTTGTCGAACATTACAAAGGCCCTTGATCAGAGTGTTATAACAGTATGTATCTGGAAGACATTGGTTTCCAGTCATTACATTCAGAAGTTCAAAAGCATCGTCAATTTTGGCAGCTTTACAGAATCCATCTATCATCAACGTGTACGATACCAAACCTGGGAGTGGCCTGACCCTCAAACCAGACTCTGGAGTACTTGCATCTTATCTCTATGTAGGTCACACAAGTTCAAAATGAAACGAACTGAGACGTCTGTGATGAGAATCCTGAAGTACCCTAGGAATTTCTATTGGAACTTAGCCAGACTAGTTTCCATTACTGCTAAACGAAAAAAGTTCCTTGTAGAATACTATCCGCAGCAAATTGAGCAAATAATAATTATATTTGTTTCAATTTACAGGCAATAATGAAATGTGAACCTCCTGTTACAAAGCTGTCATAGATTCAAAGGCTTTATGACAGTTCAAATATTAGAAAGATGATTTAAATATTTTTCCATTTCACAACTGGAAAACTAAAACTAATGGATAAGCTTTCAACTGTTCTTCTATAAATGGGTTGTTATAATTTCTAAAGCTATATATGGTTTTCCTATATGTTGTAATGCATAGATCTTGAAAAATATGTAAACAATGAATACCGAATTCAACCTAGTATACAGACACTAGATTGTAAATACCTTTGATATGCGTGGTGTATTTGCAGTAGTCCATTGGATCCGAAGGGATGCCACTTCCCAGGTTTGTGTAGGGAGACCACCACCCAGCTCTCATGTGTGCTTTATATCCGCCATGCTTCTGTTAGAGGACATGCAGATTGATCAATTGTTCATGTTACATGTGGAGGATGTTAGTAGCATAGTTGGAGGATGGGTTGACCAAGGAAGAAGACAAGTGGAGTGTTGCATGTCCCATTTGGAGTGTGATGATATATCGAATGTAGATACATGTGTAAAGACATGCGAGTGATGTCCATGCACCCTGATTGTCAGATCTCGACTGCATGAACCTTGGCATCAGAAATACAATTCATATAAAGGTATTTTCGACAATAATAAGTTGGCCTTTTAAAACCTTAGAGAAATTAAAAAAGATTTACCATAAAAATTTGTCGTTCAATGGAACTGCTTACGTTATCACGCCGTCGGGTCTTGGGGCACAAAGTCCCAGGCCTACGTCACCTGCAAAAGACCAATAAAACCTAAGTTAAATCAATATTTGAATAATTCAAAAAATAAAAATTAATCAAACTATAGTAAAAACATTTGAAAAATAAAAAAAAATTAAATATGGCTCTTGAATTAATCCATCTAACCGATTCATATATATTCCCTATCGGGAACATAAAAAAACATAGAATATAAATTTTACAATAAAAAATGCATCTCAAAATACCGTGGGGTTGTACCCAAGTAACATTATGTATTCAACAATCACCAAAGTAAAACATGCATAAGGTGGAATTTCACGACGTAGATATAGATCAAGGTTCCATTTTATCTTAAATTACAAAGTTAGGGTGGAGTTTCACACCATAAACCAAAATTCAGTTTCCACATATTTTATTCAAAACCTTAGTAACCATGAGAATACACAGATGTAAGAGTTCGGCTTATGGGATTATATCAATATCCGGTAACAACACCTTTAAGATTATTAGATCAAATACCTTCCAAGAGTGATTATGAAAGCTGATTTATCTAAGGTGTATGATAGAGTGAATTGGTTGTTTCTGCAACTAGTTTTTCTACATATTGGTTTTCACTTGCATTTAGTTAACTGGATTATGTCATGTGTAAGTATTGTATCTTTTGTAGTACTCATAAATGGATCAGCATCTCCATTCTGTAAGCATTGTCTCTTTTGCAGTACTCATAAATGGATCAGCATCTCCATTCTATAAGCATTGTCTCTTTTGCAGTACTCATAAATGGATCAACATCTCCATTCATGGGATTACACCAAGGGTGCTCTTTGGCCCCTCTTTTGTTCCTTTTGGTTGTGGAAGGCCTTGGGAGGCTTATTCATCAAGCTCGTGAGAATGGAACTTACAAAGATTGTGGATTAGCAACATACTTGCTTTCCCACTGGTGGAACTTGACGATGACTTGGTTTGTTTGGGTTTCACCCTAAAATCCAATGCACACCTTAAAAAATATTGGGCATGGCTACTATTCAAGATTGAGAAAAGACTTAACTTATGGTGCAATTGGTGGCTAAGTAGAGGTGGCAGACTCACCAAGTCAAATCTATTTTAGAAGCAATCCCAGTATATTCGGTCTCTTTGGATTTTGTTCCTAGTGGCATTCTTGATCAGATGAAGAAAATACGTTTCAATTTCATCTGGAAGGGCACCTCAAAGGGTTTTTCTTTCCACTAGGCGGCATGGACTTCTATCATGTGGCCGAAATCCAAGGGAGGTTGGGATTTGAAAGAAATTCACTCTTTCTCAAAATCCATGGCAGCTAAAGGTGTCTGGCACATATTAAAAGGTGAAGGTCAATGTACCCAAGTTGTGATCAACAAATACATATCCCTCCTCTCGGTGGAAGAATGGTTTTGTAATAGGGACAAGCATCAGAGGAATATCTCAATCGTCTAGAAATCGATGCTCTTATATTTTGACATCATTGGTGATTGGTTGGAATGGAATATCAGTAGTGGTGAGAATATCCGTATAGTGCAAGACCCATGGGTCAGCTATGAAGGAAATCACATTCTGCCACCACTGTTAGTGGAGGATCTAAGGAAAAAAGGTTATTATTTCCTACATCATATTCGAGATATAGAAAACATGACCTGCTTCTCGCAAGCATGGTTAATTGTTGAACATATGGGTATTGACAGAAGGGACCATTGCATTGAATGGATTGAATATACAAAGGCCTTAATACATACAAATATTTTCCTAATTGAGAATTAGAATACTCTGATATGGTAAAAAATATCTGATGGTGGCATTTACCTTCCAAAGATCGGGTATAAGGTGATTAGGCAGCTACAACATCCTCTGGATCAACAATGGTGGCATACATCCATGTGGATGATCAAATGTCCTTTAAAATGCAAATTTTTTTATATGGCTCATTCTAACCAATCATGTTCTGGTCTGGGATTTCCTATCTAATAAAATATGGGAGGGTTTTGGTAGATGTCCCCTTTGTATTGCCTCTAATGAAACTATCGATCATCTTTTTATGTATTGCAGCGACACCAAATAGGTTTGGGATCACATTCATTTTTTCTTGGGTAATGTTTTCAAATGGTTTAGCGAAAACGTTTTGGATGCCCTATCAAATTGGTTCTGGTCACCAACCTACAACTCTTATAAATCCCTGCCAGTGATAACCATGTGGAAAATTTGGAAAGTTAGGAATATGGTCATATTTGAGGACAAGACGTCCTCTCCATTTATATGTTCCTCCAAGAGTCTGTATGTATTTCAATTATTCCCTCAGTTGGATCCAAAGCAAAGAAATTGCAGATATTCTCATTTTGATATTGACCATAGTGTCCCATGGTTATTTTTTGATGGTGCAGCAAAGTTTTGTCGCCCCACTGGCTGTGCTGGAGGCATCCTCTACTTTTCCGCAACCCACCATATATAATTTGCAACAAGTTTCGGCAAAGTGACTAACAATTATACAGAATTACAAGCTTTGAGGTTGGGTATATACCTAGCCATCCACTCAAACATTTAGAGGATTCAAATCCTAGGTGAATCCAAACTTGCTATCAATTGGGTTAGTAAACGTAGACATCCTTTCAATCTCATATTAGCCCCTATATATCATGATCAGAGACTTCTTGCTCTATTTAACTTCATGGTTTTCCAACATATATTTTGTGAAAATAATCAAGAAGTGGATTCCCTCTTGAAGGAGGGACTTCTTTTGGAGGAGGGGACATGGAATCGATGGGAATCCATAGAAGGAATTGTATATGATATTCCTTCTACCAACTTCAAGGGTTTCCTGGACTAATTTTTCTTTTATCTTTTTTGTCATCGTGCTTTTGGGATTGTCATGTGGATGTTTTATGTTCTCATATGAACTTTTAGACATCTCACAATGTATAGGTTTATCAGGTTTTGACTGACTCATCTTACAATACTCTTATGTTATTATGATCTAAGGATTCTAAATGTAAAAAAAATCATATTTATGGTAATTATTGAATATGCCACTAGCCACATGTAACGTCACCTATATGGTTGATCTATGTAAAACAGTTCCTTTACATCAATAAAGAACTGATATTTTTCTTCATGGGAAAAAACACCTTTAAGCTAATCGAGTCTACATATACCTTAACCCACCCCATGGTTTCCTTAGGGTTTGTCATTAATTGACAATCAATAGGAAGAAATGGATCAATACTTTCCACAAATATTTGAACATAGATTTACTCTATGGACTTTATATCATTTTCAAAGACAAAAGCATAAATTTGGCCATCATGTTACACTCTATTACATGATAGAAACCATCCAATGTGCAACAATTTGAAAAGAAAGTTTGCAAAACAAACATGGATGTTATAAAAAAGACTTGGTTCACAATGAAGTACCATTGGTGGAAGATTATTGTTGGATGATGGCATGTTACAATTGATGGGATAAAGTGGATCTTCATTTTCATCTACCATGTATACATTATTGAACCTAATAAGATGCCACCCAATCTAGAATTACCTTCCTTTCATATCCCCTCCATTATGTCAATAGGTTTTCAAACGAAGTGGGTTATGTCAAGAGATTGAGTTAGGTATGGGTTTAGCATAAGGCCAACTACCTTCTAGATTCCTTGCTTGTTTTCAAATATCATACATTCAAGTACAACTCTTTAATATATATCATATCACATCATTTACAACACCTTAAATTAATAATGTTGGCTTAACCGCTTAACCCTTTGTTATAATATTAAATATAACCATGGTTGCATGTCACTTATACATATATAAATGCATTATATTACAAACATTTTTTTCTATTAGACTAACATCCTTTTCACATGAAAATGACATTCTCTTATATAACCATATCCCTCATGGTTTATTGAAGCACTAAGATTAATGGAATCATATCACAATGCATGCATATAAATGTATAACATAAGCAAATATTACCAGATGAAATCCATATCCCTTATATCATGCACTCATAACATTCACATTCACATTTTATCTCATTGTAATCATGTATTTAGGTTTTCACAACCATATAATGTTCATACATAATCAATTAGTAGATCTTAGTACTTTAATGGCCTATCAATCTCTATGACCTTTACCTTTAATCAACATCCATCATCACCTTCTAGGAGTCCCCTAGGTCTAGCCAACTTTCCTCAACTCATACTTTCTCAATAGAATCCCCTAGTTCTGGCCAACCTATATCCACTCATATTTTCTCAATAGTATCATTACTTATTAATTCTCATTTGCATCATTATCGTATTTTAAACCATAGAATCAAAGCATTACTTATTTATTATCATTTGCAACATTATCGTATTTTAAACCATAGAATCAAAGTAGCAAGGCCACATTTAATTTATTTAACAAAATAGACCATTTGAACACCACTCTATACATTCTTCCACAATATGAAATACACACATCATCTTATCATTAAGAGAATATGACACTCACACATATATAGTTGGGGGTATGATATCAAAAACATCCATGTATAAAATTCATCAATTTAAGGGGTGGTAGGTGTGAGTGGGGAGATCCTATCACCAAAGGGAAACATCAATGTACAATTATCTTGGAGCATTGGCAAAGCAACAAATAACCAAGCTCTTCTTTAAGGTATTCAATTAACTCGAAGGAGATACTAATTCTGGGAGACTCGAGAATCATAATTAACCCCCTGAGATCAAGATCCACTTCCAAGGACATGAAGATTATATCCATTTTCAGGTAAAAATTCTATGTGTTGCAGACCTTCAGCAGGATCTCTTCCTTCCTTATCCTAAGGTCTAATAACGCTAGGGTGGACAAATAATCCAATTTGACAACGAGAGACCGGATTGTGAGTCTTAATATTAACTAGATAACATCCCTACACCCCATCCCATGAAAAGGATCATGGATTCAAGTTTAAGAAATCATTAAGGAGAGATAAAATGTCTCAAGTCAGAAGTTCAAGAAAGATAGGAGTGGGAAATCACATTATAATGCCTCCAATGGCACGATCATATGAGAAATCATAATGGCTTTAACACACCTAGTGGCTTTGCAATCTTGGAAACAGAGAATTTAACCTTCTCCTCGTTCAGTAGTACAAATAGTTCGTGTGATTTAGGGCATAAACATCATTTACCTTGCCAACCATTCGTGCAAATCTTCAGGGAAGACGCAAGATGGTGTAGGAGAAAGAAGAGTCATCTAACTTCGGCAGGGATCAGACATAACAAGGATAGAATGGGTGCCTTGTACATCCAGCCAAGGGAGATCAATGTAAAATTTTGTCAATCATTATTTAGTCTACAACAGAGTAATGATTGTTGTTGTTTTGTTGATCATTGAATATCTTATCCAGTTAAGGGAGATCAATGTAAAAATTTGGCAATCATTACTTAGTCTACAATAGAGCAATGATTGTCCTTGAATTTCAAGGTGTTGAGATTGATTAGCAATGATTGTCCTTGAATTTCAAGGTGTTGAGATTAAACAACCAATAATAATCTTGTAGCAACAATCATTGCTTTAACACAAGCTAATTAATTTTTGCCTAAAAATTCCATTACTGGACATCATTGAAGAAACGATTTGATGTAAAGGGTAATCTCATATCTTGAATGAGATTCAAGACAGCAAGAAAAACAGAGAATATAAAGGAGCCCACATGCATAAGCAGCTAAAAAAAACACCTAGAGAATCTCTGTAATGGCCGAACAAGTTTTCCAGACAGCAAGAAAAAGGGAAATATAAAGGAGACCACATGCATAAGCAGCTACAAAAAAACACCTGGAGAATCTCTTTAATGGATGAACAAGTTTTCCATTGTATATCATCTTCAAAACCATGCACAAGAAGTTGAAAAAAGTGCACGATGGATCAAGGAAGCATAGGAAAAGAAGAGTGCGAGAGAAGATGAAATGGATAATATAGTGCAAGTCCTACAAATTCAAGTGCAGGGTCTATCAGCTCAATCCCTTAAAACACTGGAGATTCTAGCTTATCAAAGGCTGAGGCACAATGCTTGGAGGATGAGTGTTACACTCTTTGTTTGGGTATAGAAGAACTTAGCAAATGGAGAAGTCCTCCCCTGCACCCAAATGCAAAAATAACAGATCTCAGCCTTCCTTCCACCTCCTGGCGAAGAAGAGGAGAAACCATCAGGAGCCGCAGAGGTGTTGGAGAAGAACAAGACAAGCAAGCTAGCAGTGTAGGGAAACAACTAGGAAATCTGACCCACTTAGTTTTTCAGAGGAAAAAATAACAGCCTTTGTTATTCATATGAATCAAAAGGCATCTTTTACATATCAGCATGACTGCCAATCCAGGACCATCACATATAAAATAAGTGACAATACAAAACATCTGCCCATCCATATCCATCACATATAAGTATAAGTGACAATAACATAACAGCAGAATCAAAAAAGTAAAAGTCTGATCGTAGCAGACTTTTCTCATCATCCCTGATAAATCAGGTCAGAAAGTACTGAGAAATATCGAAGATGAACTTCAAAACATACAATCAGAGCAATATATGTTGGCAAGAAGATCTCAACAAGAACAGAAAGTGATACTCAGTCAACTGCTAATAACAAGCTGAATAATAGTAGAAATCAGCTACTCTAAAAAAGATTGAGATTGCCATGATTCACAATCAAACCATCCATAGTTTCTGAAAAATAAACAACTCCCATATCCAATTTCAGGCCTTGTTTGGAGAGAGCATCTGCCAGCGAATTATGCTCACGATATGTATGTTTAAAGATCATCAGCGGGTCCTTTTGAAGCATAAATATTATGTCACAACACCAGTGCATCAGAGATGGAACATCAAGTGCAGAATTTCTGTTAATCCAAGAGATAATAACCATGGAGTCTCCATAAATTAGCTGCAATGGAATTCCCATCAATAAACTAACTCTAAGTATTCCCCAACATGCCAATAACTCTGCTCTTGTATTCGAACTGCTCCCACAGCCCATTGAAAAACTGAAGTAATGTGAATCATTTATAAAAATCACATAACCCGATCCACCTATATTCTCCACGGTTGCTCCATCAAAGAAGCCACATGGGAAATATTTTGACGGTTCAAAGCCAATATTACGGGTTTTATGAATTTTCATAGGCACAGGGTAAGTGTTAACCAAACCGTCAATTCTGGCAATCAACGAAGAGAATACTGGTTTCTTATTTTCAAATATGCAGAGATTTCTTAATAGCCAGATTCCCCAAAAAATAAACAGTGGCAAGTATCTGTAAGGAGCAGAACTCGCAGTACGAGAAAACCAATGGCCCAGAAAGGAGTGAACAGAGCTAGAAATGGGAAACGAGCAGTTGAATTTTACCTCAAAATGAGAGTATACTCGGGCAGAAAAAGGACAGCAGAAAAAAAGATGATGAATATTTTCTAGGTTACCTTCACAAAGAACACATCGACTTGGCCCATAGATGCCTCTAGACTGCAATTGCTCCCAGGTTAATATTTTCTGATATATCAATAACCAGATAAAGCATTTTATTTTCATAGGAATAGTCATAGTCCATAATATTTTCAGAACTTTATCATTTAATTATGAACAGCAATCCGAGATTACATAGAAATAACCTTCAGCAGCAGATAACGGCCCTGTATACTTATCATGAGACCAGGATATAATATCATTTTGGTCCGTGAGCCGTATACGGACAAATTCCAAGCCTCTTATATAATTTTCCCATATAGTTTTCCATTCACCGATTAGATCAAGGTCATCTGCAGAGAACCAATAACCTGTGGCATTGGGAGTATGATTGCGAGCCTGAGCTAAAGTACAAATACCATAATCCTTTAAATAATCTCGTAAACCTCTAGGCAGGGAAAAAGAGGATCCCATACCCACAATTGGGTCTGCACCCAGGCAAATGGATTCACCATTTCCAACTTGCCAGATAAATCCCTTACCAATCCAAGCCAAAGTAGCCATAAAGCCCTTCCAAATAATTGAGGTATTGTTGAAAATGAAGTTTTTTTCCCTGAGCCAAAGGTGAAAAGGTTTATTTTTCAGGTATTTTGCAGATATGAGAAGATTCCAGATGCCCTTGTTGTTTACTGCCAGCCAAAAAGATTTCATTCTCAATGAAAGACTAAAGCTAGGGAGATGTTTTATACTCCAGCCACCATGAGAAGTGGGCTTAGCCAAAAGATGTCAGTCTGCTAGATGAAAATTTTTCTTCCTGGAAGAAGATCCCCACAGAAAGGAATAAATTAGTTTCCTGAGATTGTCTAGGATTGAAGAAGGAAGCGGCACCAGAGCCATCCAGTAGACTGGTATGCTTGAGAGAACAGCACGAATGAGTACAAGTCGACCTCCTATGGAGAGGAGTCTATTTGTCCAATGTGAAATTTTCTTTTCAAATTTAGAAACCAACTAGTGCCAATCTTTAACCAAGTAACCAGACGGTTTCAGGAAGTAGCCCAAATAACTAAAACCTTTCCGAAAATCATCAGTCCTATAAGGGAGAATATCTGTGATTCTTTGAAGGTTTTCCTCTTCCATACCATTTTGTAGAAAACAAGATTTGTTCACATTGATACTCATACCTGAGGCCTCGCAGAAAGTATCTAGAATGGCTTTAAAGTCTAACCATTCCTCAAAAGATCCCAGACCAAATAAAATCACATCATCTACAAATAGTAAATGGGTGAGCGAAGGCTTTGAAGAAACTTTTATGCCTTTAATCTTCCCATTCTGTTTTGCATCCTCAATTAGAAGACTAAGCCCTTCTATAACCAGAATGAACAAGAGGGGGGATAAAGGGAACCCCTGCCTTAAACCCCGCGAAGCAGGAAAGAAAGAGGAAGAAGATCCATTAACAAGAACAGCAAAGTTAGCTGAAGTGATGCAGCCTAGGATCCAATTAACTCCAACAAGTGGGACCCCAATCTGAATAAGAAGAAGACGAATGAAGGTCCAGTTAACTCTGTCAAAGGCCTTGGATAAATCCAGCTTAAGGATGAGGGCACATTTGTTTCTGGAATTAACAGTATGTAAGACTTCTTGAGTAATAGCTATAGGTTCATGGATCAGCCGGTTATTTAAAAAGCCAAATTGTTGAGGGGAGATGGAAGAATCCAGAAAGGGTTTAAGCCTCATAGCTGCAATTTTGGAAATCAGTTTATAGCAGAGATTACAAAGGGATATAGGCCGATAGTCCGCGAAAGATACAGGCAGGTCTGTCTTTGGGATGAGATCTAGAAAAGTAGAGTTGAGAGCAGGGGCCACTTTGCCCATGGTTCTAGCTGATTCCACCACCTTAACAAGGAGAGGGCCCAAAAGATCAAAAAAGAACAAATAGAACTCCACTGGCCAACCATCCGGCCTAGGAGCCTTATCTTTTTTAAAGAGGTGTAGAGCCTTTTCCACTTCCATCAAAGTAACCGGGCTAGAAAAAGATTCCTTATCCTCTAGACTGATAAAAGAGGGAAAGAGACGTATAACCTTCAACTGGGATTCCAGATTCGTCAGCTTATCATCTTCAAACATGGTCTTAAAATATTGAATACCGAGGTCTTTTAGACTTTGATCATCTGAAACCCAATTACCCAAACCATCTTTAAGACTCCAAATGGAATTATTATTTTTCCGTGCTGAAGCCACCGCATGAAAATATTTGGTATTAGCATCTCCCTTAAGAGCCCAGGTAATTCTACTTTGAAGTCTTGCAAAAGAAATCTCATGATCAGTTACTTGTTGAAGAGCTCCTTTGAGAGAGTTTAGATTTAATTGCTGATCTTGGTTTAATATTGCAGACTGAGAGGAGCGGAGAAGATAGTTGATTTCTTCTTCCAAAGCCACAGATTTATCTTTCATTTTTAAAGCTTCAGCTTTAGTCCATGATTTTACCTTTTCTTTAAGAGCTCGCAGTCTGCAGGAAAGATCATTCATGGCATCCAAAGAGAGATCCGATTGAATAAGAGGCCATTCGGAACAAACCATCTGAACAAAATCTTCATTGTTTAACCAAGAATGATTAAACTTGAAAGGATAAGCACTAGAGATTTGATGATCTAAACACTCCAAAACAATAGGGAAGTGATCTGATATTCCACATCTGTGAGTCCGAGTTCTATACTTGGGTAGAGAGCTGACCAGCTGTTCTGATAACATAAAACTATCTAATCTTTTAGATATACCTTCTTCCCCTATCCTCCCATTCCTCCAGGTAGGGACAGCACAGGGAGGAGCCACATCCACAAGGTTATGTTCTGAGAAAAGCTTTGTGAAATATGGGCTCAAAGGGTCTAAAAGAGCTTTTGAACCCCATATTTCTGAGGCGAAAAGAGTTATATTTAGATCCCCGGCTAAGATGAGATTAGGTAGCGAAAGGATACCTCCCGAAGCTATGGCGTTCCAAAAAGAATCACGATTGTGATAAGGGCCATAGCAATTTAGAATGGAGAGCTTTAAAGCAGAACCCCAGAGAGTGGATTTCAGTAATATACTAGCAACAGTTTGATAAGCTTTGTAATTAAAAATTTTCGGATTCCAATCAGTGAGAACTCCCCCAGAGAGACCATTTGAGCTAAGGGCACAAAACTCCCAATCCGGGCAGATTTTGGAAAAAGCAAATAAAGTTGGATAAGGACGTGTCATTGTTTCTTGAAGAAGAACTAAATCAGGAGAGAGTGAAGAGCAAGAGATGGAGGCTTTTTTGTTTGGCAGAACCCCCCAAACCACGGATATTCAAGGAAAGGATACGCATTAAGAATCAGGAAGGTGTGGGATCGAAGCTCTAAGGACCCGAGGAGGAGGAGAGGAAGAAGTACAGTCTGCTACTTTTAATCTCATGGATAAAGGGGTGTAAGGAGCTGGGGATAAATCCAAAGAATCAAAAGGTGGCTTCGAAGATTTTTTCTTTCTTCTGATAGTGACATTCTCAAATCTGATTGAGTCTAGTGGGAGAACTGAAGGAGAAAGGGGCGTCTTATCCGAGAAAACGTTCAGAGTTTTTTGCAAAGAAGGGTCTTTGAAGGATGGGGAAATAGCTGGGCTATGAGGAGGCGTTTCAAAAGTCGATGGCCCTTTATTTGATAAGGGGGGAAAATCATCCTCAGTGAACAAAGGAGGGGGGGCAGCAACTTCCAGGGGGCAAGGAGAAGGAGTAGAGGAGCTAGGAAAGACTTCAATCAGAATCGAAGCATATGGAGGTTTCGGAGCAGGAGAAAGGCTAATATTAGGGGGCAGGGGACTTGGCTCCAAAATAGCAAGCTTCGTAGGGACTACAAGTTCATTCTCCACAGAAAGATTACAAGATCGAGTAGGATATTTTTTGCTGCTAATCACAGAGTCAATTATATCCAGATCAAGATCTGATACTTCCCCAAATAAAGAAATAGTATTTTTCAACTATCCAGGAGAGGAGGCATTTTGTATTGGAGTTGAACAAACCTTTGATGGAGAAAATATAGGGGAATTAACAAAAGAATCTGTTAAATAGTGCTTTACAACCCTACTACGGAAAGAAGGACAGTCACGGCGCAAATGGCCAGTCTCCCTACACACATTGCACCTAAAGGGAATGCCCTGAAAATCCAAACATTGAATAAACAAACGCTCATGACAGAGAATCTCTACTTTAGCTGGGAGGCCTTTAGTGATATCAAGTTCAACAAGAAATTTTCCCTTCCTCTTATCAAAGGAATTCATGAAATCATCCTCTAGTGCCACAAACCGTCCTATAGTGTTCCCAATTCCTTCCAAAAGAGATCGATTCTAGAGCGGGAAAGGAAGCCCTGGGAGAATTGCCCACAGATGGCGTTTTTTCACTCTTTCTCTCACTGGATCAAAGTTTACATGCCATTGATCAAGAACTAAAGAACCATTACCCACCCTCCATAGACGGCTTAAGACCTTAGAGGCATGAGAGTCCTCTAAGAAGACAAAAACGATCCAGCCCCGAACCAACAAGCTGATAGTAGGAACATAGGATAGAAAAGGTTTCCAATACTCAGAAGCCCAAGAAACCCAGTATTTTTTCTCCATGGAAGCATATTCCAGCCTACCAATTAATGCCCGACGACTCAAAGCTTCCACCCTATCCATATATATATATCCCGACCAACCACATAGCGTAGTTTCCCTTCCAAAATTTTGTAGGCCTTTGCATTCCTACGCCTCTGAAATCGAGCAGGACCATGTTCCATTCTAGGGTCAGGAGACCCATCATGGGTCTCCACCATCAGAACCAAGGAATAAGCTTCCCAGAAAGCAGTCCCCAAAAACAAATCAAAAAACTCAATCAATAGCAAACCAACAGGTTCAAACCCTGGACTATGAGCAACAGAATTAAAGGGCTCTGAATCAAATCTCCTTAATGAAATCTCAGATATTGAGCCCGGCATAGAAAGGATCAAAATATATGGAAGGAAGACAGTTGGATCCCAATAAAACAAAACAATCCAGAATGCTAAGTCAATCCAAAAATAGAACAGCACCTCATCAATATCAGACCATCAAATTCGAGCCTCATACAAATAAACAATCAGAAGGATAGGGCTGAATACAACTGAACATAAGGAGAGTCTCTGATATCAATAATCATATAGAAAGGAACATCCATAAATAATGTAACCAATCAGACCCCAAAAGTTCCCGAATACATTCCAGCAAGCCCAATCGAACCACAATAAAAAAAAACAGAGTTTCATTCTATATCAGCCCATCCAAGAGCATCGCTGGGAAAGCAAGAAACAACAAGCTAAATATCTAATATTGAAAACATCATATATCAATTCGGCACATCTAGTATCAGACCAAGGAAAAAAAGGATTATCAGATCCCAAATGCCTGATACAGTCCAGAATCCAAGACAGCCACAAACATAGACAAAAAAATTATCTATATCAGACCATCCAATATCGATCGCCTAAAAGTAGACCTTTCAAATTCGAGTCTCGAGCATATAAGCATCCGGAAAGAAACTATATATCACAGCTTTATAATGTGTATATCAGAAATCATTTCCAACAAAGAAGGGATCATTCCATAAATAGTAGAAGGAAGACGAACCCCAAATAGTTCTGAAGGGATCAAACTAGCTTAAAAGGGAACAAGACAATCGAAATGCCCCAAAATTTAGATACATTCCAGGCTGCCAAGAAAAAACAGGGATACAATCGACATAAACACCAACAGAAACATACGCCGAAAGGGAGACGATAGAGGAAAAAATACAATTCGATAACCTCAAAACTTCAGGAGCCTGTGAAAGCGCAAATCCAAACCACAATGGCTAAAATCAGAAGCCTATATAGAGAAAGCGGGTATCGATACTGTCAAAGAAAGGAACAAGACAGTCGAAAACCCCATATACCAGAATCTGTCCCAATGCCAAGTTAACACAGGGTTACATCGACATAAAATCCTAGAAGGAATATACGCCGATAAGAGAGAATGAGAGTGGACATAAGATGACTCATACCCTCAATACCACGGGTGCCTATGATAGCGCAGACCCAAAACAAAAATATCCAGTGTATGCCGCATTCAAATCCAGAATATGGATATCACAATTGAAAACCCAGATACAGAGACCAAGAAAAAAACCCTTCCTCACTAACCCTTGGGCAATCAAACCAGGGGACTTCAGGTCGCAGTAATCCTTACAGAAGGCACAATACCGGCACATAAAAGAACGAACAGCAAATATAGACAGTCAATCCAATCAACCGAAAACTGTCCAGGAAGCCGATTCGGGGCTGAGAATGGTAATGTAAATCAAATAAACCAACAGAATCCTGAGAGCGATAGACAAGTCGCTAATAGTCACAAGAACTAGCAGTCATCTCATATATTCAATGCTGAACGCGAGAACGAAATACCAATTGAAATATCTCATATCAGTCCACAATAAAGCCAGGACAACAAAAAAATGACAGCCCCGATAAAAAGACCGAGACGACGAGGGTAGGGTTTACTCACTGGATAATAACCCTTTTCTATGACCAAAAGACAAAGCAGAAACGACGCAAATCAGACAAAACCTAGTGATACCAATCCCGACAGACTCCGTACAGATAGGAGACAAATTAAACATGACGCCAAACCAAGCCTATACCGACAAAAAACTGACAAATATGCTGAAACTTCCCACTTCTTTTAAGCTGGTTGGTACTAGTCCTCGATTATGAGGAGGGACTCCAGCTGCCGCTAACGGCTAAAACAAAGATCAAAGAGCCAACAAACCCCATATCAAAACACAGAGGGAGGGTATAGGAGTAAAAGGTCCGGCCAAAGGTCAGGAACCACCGAAAGGAATAACCCAAAAAATGACGCCAGAACGAAGATCAAACCATCCCAAAATAACCCAGAAAAAATGACTGCAACGATAACAGGTAGCCGAATCAACCAAGGGCCAAAACAGAAATGAACCAACTGGATGATAAGGGTTATAGTGGCTACCCGTACCTCGAAAAATCGCGTCTTCCATCGCCATCAGTTCAGAAGCTTGCAAGTACTCCGACCAGCAAGCTGCAAGCAAACCCTCGTACGCCCATCTCCTCCAGCTTGCCGACCAGCCCGAAACGATGACCCACTTAGTTTATATGATGAATTTTTTTTGTATTTAGATCCTTGATGTTTTATATAGGTTGTACTCGAAAAATAATTAGCAAGTTTTGTATAACTATAAGCATGGTCTTGGTCCTTATAGGCGCTCAAAACTAATGTATTCCTGTATAGTCGATGAGCCTAGAGTGTTGACTGGACAGATATTATTTGTTTATGCTCTACAAGTGCATTGCATCTTTGATAAAATAAATATTTGCTGGTTTCTTTACATATAAAAATCATCAATTTCCAAGCCATATTCTCAAAACAATTTATCAAGCCAACCAGGACAGACATATTGACCATATACAAAACAAGGACATTCAAAATGGAGCATTACACTCCTTTGAAGGGGTATTTTCCTCCTTTGCATCTCTCATCTCATTGTGTATAACTACCTATCCCTAGAGGGGATTCTTCCTCATCATCTTCAATATGCATGATGAAGATGATGTTACTTACAATGTTTTTGGATTGGTGGAATATCGTGTGGGTTTCGACTCAAATCTAAATCAAGTTTCTACAAAATTTTATGCATAATTATTCAAATGCATGTTCAAAGGCATCATAACTTCAATTAGATAATTACAGTATACATAAAATTTAAACTTATAAGAAGGGAGGACTTGATGCATGTGGAACGATATGGAATTAGATAGAATCTTTAAATTAACCATTTGATATTATTCTCCTTTTTTTTCCTTGCAGTAGAGCCAAAGCTATAATCAAGACGTGTCTACATTCTTAAAAGCAAGTTTGGGATTGAGAAGCATGTGACATTCTAACTTCAAATAGAATAAAAAAAATTAATTAGATGGTGTGAATTTAAGCATCATTTGTATAATTTCAAATGATACATTTTCTATTCATGCAATAGTTTAAGTATCATTTGTATAAGTTCAAATGATAACTTTCACACTCATGTGGCATGCATATTTCAAATGATAATATATATGTGTAACTTGATTAAATAATTATATCATCTCGGTTTATTTTTATTTTTTTACATGTGGTTCACAACACTAGAGATTAGTGCTTGTTACATCCAAAGATCACTCCCTGAAATCCATTGGGAACATGGCTTGGTCGAGAATTTCATAACATTGGGGGATCAACAATAAGAGCATCTTACAAACCCATTTAAGGGCTCAACATGTTACATACAAGGAATTGAACCTGGGATATCAATCATTCATCTTAACTACCCAAGCTACATCTAACGACTCTCATCTAAGTTTAATTTATCTATGCATTGAAATTATTCTCTTAGAACAAATATTAAGATAGCTAATACTATAACAAAGGGACAACATTCCATGCTATGAGCGCATGGATAATCATTGTGTATCATATGGAGTAATGCATTTTATGTGACTACATTCTTAAAAGAAAGTTTGGGATGCATATAAAATTCTAACTTCAAATAGAGTTTTGAAGGTTTTTTTTTAATTAACCGGCGTTCCTCATTCACATTTATGACATTGTTGCATATATATATATATATATATATATATATATATATATATATACCATAAATGCATGTGTGCACTAAATTATGATATGCACCGACAATAAACCTTCAGGGAGTTCTAATTGTGATGGTTTTCAGTTCTATTTTCATTATAAATTGCTTATTCAATGCATTTAAGTCACTAGAACCCTTTAGTGCGCTTAAGTCTATAATTCACACCATGAACCAATTTTAAAAATAATAGTTAATGAATTAAAAAACATTGTGTTTGTCATCAATTTGCATAAATATCAAGTGAAAAAATGAGGAGGAATTTCATTTTGTAGAAGTAAATTTAAAAAAGAAATATCTAGTCCCTATTTTATTCTTTTACCAAAATTTATTACGTAAGATAGATTTATCAACGAAGACTTTGGAGTGGACATAATTTTTTGAAGAGCCAAATTTGTAAGAGATTGTTATAGGTCACATACAAATTTTCCAAGGAGAAATTTAAGGTATGTAACTTCATTGTATTCATCTCAAATTTACTCAATTAATTCAATAATAATTTTATAGTGCATTTTCAAGAAAATAGAAGGGTTTTAGAGTTACCAACAATGCTACAAATCTTAGTTTTCTTGTTGCAAACTTCTGCATTAGGGATTCTTCTCTCTACTATTAAATAATGAGATTATTTTAGTTTATGTTGGATTTGAAGCACTTATTGCATTGGATCGTAAACCTTGTCACTTTTAATTTTCTTTTTATTTTAAAAAGTAATTTCATGACTTACAGTAAGCACTTTTTTTTCAGATGGAAAGATCCACGGGAAACCCAGCAATACTTCCCCACATTCGTGGATGGTAGAGGTGGTAAACCGCCGGCCATCCTAGCAGAAGGCCTAACCCCAGAGGACTCAAGGCTCGAACCCGTGACCTCCCTCCGAACCGAGCGAGTGTGCACACGTCTTACCAATTGAACTAACCCTTGGGGCTACTCACGGTAAGCACTTTACAACAATGTTCGAATGTGTTTTATATTTAAAGATCATTATGTAATATTGCAGTTTTAAAAAAATCATCGATTTAAGCGATGTGCAATATATAATAAAAACACATCAATGCAAAAATATTATATCAAGAGCACCATGTCAAAATTTGTCATTAAAAACATTATCAAATTTATCAATATGCATTGTATAGTAACTACGTGCTGATGCATGTTATTGTATTATACACACGACTAACATGAAAGCAATTTTAGCTCGAAATTCTTTGCTTGATTTATAAATCATATTATATCATCTATGTATTTTATTATGTGGGGATTTTATTAATCGTAGATAGCTAATAGAAGATTAAGAGAGAAAAAAAATGATAGCAAGGAAAGCATATCCTAAAAAGAGAACATGGCAAGTTCTTTTAAATTTTAATATAAAAACAATATATTTGAATTATTTGTAAGTTTAAATGATTTGTATTGGATAATGGGGTCATGTAGAGCAAAAACTTAAAGAAACTCCAAAAGATTGTTTTGATTTTGAGAAGAAAAGCGCCTAAAATTTATATTAAGATGTTGCAAGAGAGAAAGTTGATGGATCAAAAGGTGATCAACATGAAGTTTCCTTAGACTTTTTATTACAAATGTATTTCTTAACAATAATAACTAACGGGATTCCAACATTCGATTTTACATTTGTGTAGGGACCAATAACAACTGAATAGAAGGTTGTCCTAAGAAAATAAAAGTTGTGAAGGATGGTTATGATGATTCATAAGTCATCGATTCATAATTGGTGATTGATTCATAAGTTAATGAGAGGGAAAGAACTTTTATAAAACTATGAAGGGTGTAATGGAAAGAATGTATTGACGTTCTTTTCATTAACTTAATGTTACATTTCATATTTGTCGTAATATGTCTACTTTAATTTATTTATAATTATCCATGGACATTTCTAACAAGTGCTAAGATATAAAGAAAATCCATCCTAACATTTAATTGGCATTGGATTAAGTATGGATTCCGAGATGTTAAAGTATCATGGGTTGATTGAACAATTTGTAAGTAGCTATATTGTTTTACTTCCCATATTTTATAATTACTTTAACAAGAAGAAACCTTTAATTATATATATGTTTTGTAATTCCATATAAAATCACAAGAAACAAATTATGGAGTGGAGCCGATAAAATATATCTTGATAGATGACATGAAACATGGTTTTGAAAGAATGTGTATTGTTTATAAAATAGCCATTGCTATGGTATGTTTTTTTATATGCACTCTTATATATTATACTATAAATGTATATATACTCACTATACTTTACTTCTATGCTTGTAGGTGGAAAATGAAGAGTTGCGATGTTAAAATCAAATTAATCAAACAAAACATTTCAACTAACCCAAACACAACATCCTTTGCAAATTATGAAGAAATGAGGCATGCAACCAACTCGAGCAACGAACTAAATGTTACAATATTTGAAATGTTTTTTTTGTGAAAATTAAACATGTTGAATGTTGACATTTTTTCCCAATTGGATGACATGTTACTAATAATTATAACACTTATTTATGCATTATAAATATCGTGAACTTTTATGTTGTCTCATTTTGTATAATAAAAAGTCCCATTTTGTGTATAATTAAATAAAGTTATTGTTCTATTGCATTGTCTAGTGTTATGAAATGTTACATTGTTGATTAAATATGTTTGATGGTTTACATTATTATAATGAAGAGAGATGTTATTAGTTGGTATATTTGTTTAAATGACACAATACACTAATGCAATGATTATATCCTAATGTAACAATTAAAGTATAAAAAATGATTTTTTTGATGATTAATTAAAAATCCATAAAAAAAAAAAAAAAAAATAGTAAATTTGTATACTTGTAATGTGGAAATTTTCAACATTGAAATATATCGTTGCATTGTATTCATTTGAACTTGATGGTATAGTCCATACCTACTGAATCACTGGTGCATTTAAATGAATATTAAACATTGGTATGAATTGTAATCAAGCATCGACACTCCTAACAAAAACACCACTTCCTTTAACAATATTTTTACCACTATTGTTATTGTTTCATTAACGTTACACGAATTTGCATTTCATGAGATGATATACATGCCCATGATTTACATATGCAATACATGTCGATGTTTTCATTATATAAACTAAGCAAGATGAATTTATAATATATATAATACACATCAAAGCATAATATATATTTTTAAATCCCTATTTTGTATCAAACTATTTTTCTTCAATAAATACCATGGATAGAAATTCCATGGTTTTTCAATATCTAAAATTTGCCCAAGGATTTAAAATATGTCATATGCATCGGTGCTTAGTATAGATATTTTGAAACCCACTGCATATCAGTATGTAGTGCACTAGTGCATGTTATGTATAATTTGTGCACTAGTGCATGTTATGTATAATTTGTGCACTAGTGTACATTATCGATATTAGCTCACCAACTAAAAAAAAAATTCCACTAGAACCTCTGACCACCCGGAATTTTTAGCTATAGTGAAAATTCATTAAAACCTTTGTTTAGTGGAGGTTTTTTTTATACATATTTTGTCCAGTCTTGCAACACTAAAATATGTGCAAAAACCTTTACTAAAATATGTTCTTCTTATAATCTCTATGACTTGTTTTATTTTAAATCATGGAAATGAAGTCAGATTAATTCGAAAATTTTCCAGCTTTTAACTGGAATTCATGTTAAGCATAAGCAAATGCAATGTTTTCAAATAATTTGATCATTGGAATTTGCACTTGAAAAATCTATACATAAATCTTATGAGGAAGTTGTTTTCATTTGCATGCCAAAATTTGTCTTCCACTACTATATAAAGTAAGGTTTGGGCCTCTTTTGTTAAACCTACAACCATCCTTTTAACAAGTAGTTGTCTTAAACCCAATTAACATGTATACCTCATTTTCGTATCAAAATGTTCAGAAGAATCTTCAATTAGAAGTCAATTCCAAGCTCCCCTACTCAAGGAGAATCACTTTCTCTATGTGGCCTCTTTGGACCAAGTAAAAACTTCACATTATTGGGGCCACTTAAGGCACAAATAACTATTTGTACTCCAAGTTAATCCTTGAACTTGTTTTTCTAAACTTAATGTGATTAATTTGTTTACAAATGTAAATATTTAACTCATTAAAATAAGATCTTTAAACATTTTTATTGTTGGAATATTAGACAAAACTAAGAGGGGGGGGGGGCGGGGGGGTTGAGTCAGTATTGATAACTTTTAACAATTAAAACCACTTTTAACTTATTCATTAACACACATGATCAACAAGATACAATGAACAATACTTTTATCATGGAATCCCAATTGGGAAAACCACCATCACTTTCTATCACTGCAAAATTATATTTATAAAATAGTCGATGCCTGCTTCTACAGACAAGGATGTTGCTACACCCTATTTAACAGCAACTACTAGAAGGAGGCTATGACCCCCTGGATTTATTAGCTTCCACTGAAAGGATTCTACGATGCCCTATTTACCAGCTACTACTAGAAGGAGGCTACGAGCCCCTGGTTTATCAGCTGCTGCTGAAAGGATGCTGCGACACCCTGTTTACCAACTACCACTGGAAGGAGGCTACAACCCCCTAGTTTTATCAGTTGTCGCTGAAAGGATGCTACAAAACCCTATTTACCAGCTACCATTAGAAGGAGGCTACAACCCCCTGGTTTATCATATGTTGCTGAAAGGATGCTATGACACCCTATTTACCAGCTATGACTGGAAGGAGGCTACGAACCCCTTACATGTGTTAGATTTTCTTAAGATTATAGTAGTATATATTAATTGCATTTATCTATAGGAATACTAGAATATAGACAAATCACATGACAATAACACGAGTATTTTTCACCTGGGAAACCCAAATGGGAGAAAACCCAGCAACCTTCGTCTAGAGATAGTAATTTTGAGATCAGAGTACAATGAAGAAAGAGGAAAAGATGGAAGTATCTTCCAGAGATGGAAACCCAAAAAACCCTCTTCTTCTCCAGTATATGCGAACTTCTCTTATGTTGTTGTGTGTAATAATGAGGAGGGGCACCTCTTATTTATACTGAATCTCCACTAGGAAAATCACTAGGGCCAACTTCCCTTAGGGGAGAAATATAAATTTATATTTTATAATATTATTTTAACTTTTCTTTTGCTTTATTTTCTCCCCAAGGTCTACATTGTTCTTTATAGGGTTTGTATGATAGATTACAGTAAGATCAACTCCCGTAGGAGGTACAATACAAGAACAATGATAAGAATAGCTTCTGAAGTTGCACAAATTCCAATACTCCCTCTCAACAAAGAAGGTATTATTCGGTCTTCATCAGCATCACGATCATCTGGGTTTCATCTGTACATTTATACTGTCTCTATCATCTATAAATGTACTGAAGGTTGTCTTTAAGAAGTGTTGTTATAAATTTGTTTTATTTGGATGTCTAAGAGAAAAATATTCTGCTACCTATTTGCCTCTACTACCGATGGAAAACTTCCATGCCTGGCTAGAGATCCTGGATGAGCACATGTGCACAACCGTATACTACATGTTCATCTCATCTGTCGATGGGGTACTCCCATACCTGGCTGAGAACCTAAACGAGTAGAGGTACCTGTGCAATCACACTACCATCTACTACCTATCTGACTCATATGCTGCCGGGGATTTCTTCCATACCTGGTTGAGCACCTAGACAAGAAGAGGCACCTGTGTGAATTCAACCATCTACTACCTGTCTGTCTCATCTACCGATGAGATTTCTCCCATACCTGGCTGAGAGCTTGGAGGAGTAGAGGTACCTGGGCAAAAGTATGATAAATATCTCTTAGTCATATCTCCCTCTCAAGGAGGGATGTGTTCTCTTCTAATCCAAGTCTTCCGTGAAAGTATTCAAATTTCACCTTGGGAAGAGGCTTTGGTGAGAACATATACAGTCTGGCCATCTGTCGAAATATATTGTAGCTCGACCACACCTTTCGGCACCATATCATGTATGAAGTGATGTTGAATTTCTATGTGCTTCGACTTGTCATGAAGAACAAGTTTCACTCACATCTGCACACAAGTCTAGTTATCACAGTGAATTGCCATTGGCTCTGGAATCTGGCCAAACAATCCTGCAAGAATTTTACAAAGACAAAATGCTTCTTGGGCTATTAAACTAGCAGCCATATACTAGGCCTCTTCAGTGCTGAGAGCTACTAAATTCTGCTTCCTACTGTACCCGAAAATTCCTGCAGAACCCAGACTGAAACAACATCCTGAAATACTCTTCCTATCAGTAGTGCATCCAACCCAATATAAGTCTGTAAACCCTTGCAATTTCAAGTCACATGCTAAATCATATTGTATACCATATCCCATAGTGCCACGTAAGTATATGAGCACAAGTTTTCTAGCAGTCTAATGAATCTGCCTTGGTTTTCACATGAATTGATGGATGGAATTCACAGCAAAACAAATATATGGTCTAGTGTTCGTCAGATACATCAAGGACCCAATCAACCAGTGATACATAGTGGGATCAATCAAATTTGAATCTGAAGCATAATCTCTCAACTTCTTCAATTTTGCATCTATCAAAGTAGCTATGGACTTGTAGTCCAACATTCTGAATCTCTTTAGTATATCTATGGTGTATTTTCCTTGACCTAGGAAAATATCCTTCTGCCTTTACCATACTTCTAATCCCAAGAAGTAATGTATCAACAATGTCATTGAGAAAGGTTGTCTTGACATCCATCTGATACAAATTCCATCCCATAGCTGAAGTGATAGCAATGATCGATCTGATGGAAGTATATCAAGCCAAAGGAGAAAATGACTCATCATAATCGACTCCCTCTTTTTGAGAGAACCTCTGGCAACAAGTATAACCTTGTATTTTTCAATGCTCCCATCTACTCCATGCAAAGTTTCATGCTCCTTTGCATTTTGCAAAAAAAATTCGTGCCCACTTGGGTCTTTTCCCTGCTTACTTCCATATGTGTGGGAGCATCATCTGGCTCAACTGGATCAATGGAACTGATCGGTTTATTCCTTTCTTCATAATCCCTCTTAATTTTTGGAGGGGGATATGATCTCATCTCTTCATCATCATCGATCTCCATATCTGATCATCTTCCTTTTCAGATAGCCATTTCTTCTTCAAAGGTTACATCCCGTTTGACTTCGATTTGCCTCGATCCTGGGATGTATATTCTGTAAGCCTTTGAAGACTTGCGGTATCCCACGAATAATTTGGGCACATGAATGTATACTGGAAATTAATTATCCATCCTGGTGACGACCAAGTTCATCAAGGATTCTTCAATTGTCTTGTTTGAATCACAACAACAGTGTCGTCAGGTTTCTATCATATGTAATAAACCAGAATCCTTGTCTTTGAGGGATATATCCCTCTGTCTCTCAGAAGTTGGTTGAGTAAATCTTGTTGAAGCAGCATATAGACCGACATTCATAGCAACCTTCCACTTTTGATCACCAAATCTCTGCATGAGATCATCCTAATTCACGCTTCTAGATGCTTTATGCTTTCACTCCATTCGTATATCAATGGAATCACTTGTCCTTGTAGATCATGGCATTCCCTGCACGCCAAATCCCGTCACACATGGTTAGCAATATTTCATAATCAATGTATTAACAAAATAATGTAGGAAACTTTTAGTCAATGCTTCGTGTTAGGATTATTAATCCTCCCTTGTCCAATTTGGTCATTATGTCTAAATCAGGAGTCATGCCTAAATCGGGAGTCCTTTCAGTCTATTTTTAGTCACTAGAACCATTGGGTCCACTTGGCCTAATTGGGGCACATGCACCAGTTACTAAAGTGTGGGGAACACTAATTGAGTCCAACGGCCACTGATTGCACTTGCTTGCATCAGTTTAGGAGCCTCCTAGATCAATTCCTACAAATTAGGAGCCACTGGGAGTGTCGATACAAACCTCCATCAGTTGAGTTCAGTTGGTGACTAGTCAATCTTAGTTTGGAGTCAATTACATTCAATTCTAGTTCCCTACACTTAGTTCTATTCAGTTAGCACTAGGATTGCATGGCTGCATGCAAGTGAGGCGCATTTACTGACCTACCTCAGTCAGTTAGACTTGTCAACACTGAATTAGACACTTGAGTTTGGATTTTGAACTCCAATGAACTCCGATAATGATTTAGACAAGGTCAGTTAACCATTCAGTCAAGTAGAGTCCAATCAATTTGAATTGCATGTGGCTATTTATCCATTGTACTTCATTATAATTATTTATCTAATTACTTTTGATTAATGAAATCATTCACAACTGCAAGCCATTTTTTCACTATTTCATTCTTCAATTATTGAGTAAATTGTATGATCTATCTTGTGAGTTGTCTGTTGGTCCACAGATCTATGTGCTTAATTTAATATGGTATCAGAGCCTCAGCAAGACAAGGCACTTCTCCTACTATAGATCCATACTTGGATCAAAAAAAAATTGAGCAAATTTGCTCCTTCCAGTAATGCACCAGAAGAGGAGAATTTACCACTTAATATCCCAAGTAAAGGAATTGTTGATCAAGCTTGCTTGATCAACTATGCTATGTGTGATGAAAATTCCAAAAGTGCATACTGTCGACCTTATTTTGTCTGTTTGATTGTGTGATTTACAGGTTTATCAGTCTCCTTCACTGCATTCGTTACAAGCAGCTCAGTCTCCTTCACTACATTCGCTACAGCAACTCAGTCCTCTTCTTTGCATTCTAAATGGCTCCTCCAATGGAACTTCTCACTCCTTTCAACTACCACTAGTGGAAGGAGGACATGGAGATGCAGCTACGCTCCAAAAGACTCTTCAGACTCACAATGGAGACAGAGAAAGAGGCAATTCATTATGTTGCCAAAGAAAAGTACTAGAATAGGCTTGATGAAGCCTACGGATGCTTATGCCTCTCAATCTCTCGAGACCTTCTCTTCCGCATCAATGGATTGAAGACTCCCAAGGAGGTTTGGGAATCAGGATAAGCTTACTTCCTTATTTGACAATCAGGATGATCTGAGGATCTATCAGCTGGAGAATGAGCTGATCTCTCTCCATCCAACCAATTCTGAAATACTAAATGACTTCTTCACAAAATTCAAGCATTTAGTGTTCCAATTGAAGTTGTGCAAGGTTGAGAAGGAGGATGATCAACTCATCCTTTCCATTCTCTCCAAACTTGGTGTAGATTATTCAGTCTTTGTATCAACATTTCATTCTGTGAAGCTCTCTACTCTAAACTGGAAGATGCCTACTCTTAACTCTTTCATTGAATCTCTCACTCATGAGCATGACAAGTTGATACAAATGGGGATCATTCGATATTCCAGAGATCAAGAACTTGTTGCATGAGGACCTAAGGTAGCGAATGATAAATGGAAGAAAATGGATGAGTCTCTTGTAGAGAAAGAGCAGTCAAATGGCCTTCAGGTTCTAAGAGAAGCAAGAATAATGGCAAAGGAAATACACTATGTTCTTACTGTGGAAGGGGCTTTCATCCAGAAATCACCTGTATGAGAAGAACAATTGATGAGATGTCTCTTCTTCTTAAGAAACCTAACATTATTGTACCTGCTAGCGCAAGGAATGCTGACCATAGAGAAGAAACCGAAGAACATGAAGAGACATGCCATGCACTGAAGGCTAGTTGCTCAACAACACATGCCTTCCTCATTGATTTTGGAGCTTCCAATCATATGGTTGCATCCACAAAACCATTCTCTTCCTTGCAGTATTTTGATGGTCCTAGTATTCAGATGGGAAATAGCAGTAAAGTTCAAGCCAAAGGGAAGGGATCTATCAAGCTTGAACATGGAAAGGAAAATGTGCTTTATGTTCCCTCCCTAGCTACAAACTTGTTATCTGTATACCAGATGACTCATACTAGCTCTCCAAAGCGAGTCATATTTGGTCCTGACTCAGTGGAGATAACAGATATCTCTAATGGGAACATCATAGCAAATGGTGTTTCAAATCATGCCCTTAAGGCATATGAGTTCTCACGCTTCATGCCATTTTCAGAACCAATGAACTCTCAAGAGCCACTTGCAAGGGAAGGTAAAAACATTTCATTTACTTCTTTTCCAGTTTCCACTAGTATTGCAGATCCAACTGTATCATTTTATGAGATTGAGATTCAGGGTGATTCAGATCTAGATCCAGTGCCTACTTCCAAACTTGAAGCTAGGAAGATGACTGGAAATCCATCTGACACTTAGAAGGGAAAGACCCTTGCGCTATGTCATGCAATCTTACCTCCTTCAGAGAGATGCAATAGACTTCATGTAAGATGCTACATGGAAAGGGATCAACCTCACTACATTCAGAAGAATAGAGTGGATCATACACCTCTTCATCCAAGAAGAGGAAAAAGTTACATTCCTCCTTCCTTCCATCATCATTTTGGGAGAAGATGGAGAAGTCTACATGCTAGGCCCCAGGATACCTGTGCAAAGAACATCATGCATGCTGCTCCGCTACATCACAGAGATTGCAGCAACACATTTTCAAGTTTTTCAAACTTGAATCCTGACTCTATCTGCTTAGCTAGAAGGGGGGGGGGGGGGGGGTTCCCCATGTGCTTTTTTCCCCAGCTCCTTGTTTTAAGCAGTTACTTTACTTTACTTGCTGTAATGGGTGACCTATGGTCTCAGTTACCAGGGCCCACAAATTGTCCAAGTTAGCATTCAGGGGCAATGTTAGTAATATTAATCCTCCCTTGTCCAATTTGGTCATTATGTCTAAATCAAGAGTCATGTCTAAATCGGGAGTCCTTTCAGTTTATTTTTAGTCACTAGCACCATTGGGTCCACTTAGCCTAATTGGGGCACATGCACCAGTTACTAAAGTGTGGGGAACACTAATTGAGGCCAACTGCCACTGATTGCACTTGGATGCATCAGTTTAGGAGCCTCCTAGATCAATCCCTACAAATTAGGATCCACTGGGAGTGTTGATACCAACCTCCATCAGTTGAGTTCAGTTGGTGACTAGTCAAGCTCAGTTAGGAGTCATTTACATTCAATTCTAGTTCCCTACACTCAGTTATATTTCGTTAGCACTAGGATTGCATGGTTGCATGTAGGTGAGGCACATTTACTCGCCTACCTCAGTCAGTTAGACTAGTCAACACTGAATTAGACACTTGAGTTTGTATTTTGAACTCTGATGAGCTTCGATAATGATTTAGACAAGGTCAGTTAACCATTCAGTCAAGTAGAGTCCAATCAATTCGAATTTCCTCGCATGGATTCGAATTGCATGTGGCTATTTAGCCATTGTACTTCATTGTAATTATTTATCTAATTACTTTTTATTAATGAAAGCATTCACAAGTGCAAGCCATTTTTGCACTGTTTCATTCTTCAATTGCTGAGTAAATTGTATGATCTATCTTGTGAGTTGTGTGTTGGTCCACAAATCTATGTGCTCAATTTAACACTTCGACACAACACACATAAGGTAATTATTTGGATGCTTATGGTCTCCATTATAGCATACCAGTAAGAGTGTGTACTACTCCAAGTATGTTATAAAGGAGTTGTCATCCTAGATGGGTTGTGTAGCATGACAAGCTGTTTAAACAACAATGTGTATAACAAATGCCACATAATCCTACTTGTTAACTACCTAAATTTAGAAATGTAGATATGTGTAAGACATATTAAAAAACAATTAGATCTTAATCTACTAGAGCATGTAAAATCAAATACTTATCTTTTGTAGTTTTGTGGGTGGGCTCCCACTGGCATAGTCCACTGATCTTCATATGCTTGCTTGACGATAGTCATAGTCTTAGAAGAAGAAATCTGAACGATCATCATTCCTTGGCTCCTTACGAGGAGGATCTTCTTCTACATCATTAGTTGAAGCTTCATGCTTCCTTTTGTTTGAACTTTGACAACTACTGGCATGATGACCGTATTACTTGCACCTATAGCACTGTATCTGAGATAAATCCTTCTTCTTGTGTTTCTTTTGATCTAGGGGAGGACTTGATCTCTTATCTTGGTGCTTGTGATTGAAGGACTTCCTTCCCCTTCCCTTTCATTTCTTGCCATGAGATATGAACGCTTGATTCTCCTCGAGTTGAGCGCCATGAAGTCTTTGGTGTGTTTCTATTCTTGTTTCTTCCTCAGTGCATTCTGCCCATAGCTTATCAAATTTGGGAAAATTGGTTCGACCACTTATAGTTTGGATAAAAGAATCCCAAGATAGTGGGAGACCATTTAAGGTGGTCATAGCGAGATCTTTTTCTTCAAGATTGTCTTTGTTGGACTTTAGCTTGCCCCGGAGTTCGGTGATCCTCATGAAATATAAGGAAATCTTCTTGGACTTCATCATCTTCATATTCGACAGTTTATTCCTCAATGTGAGAGTCACATTGATATTACTGTGTTCAAATAGCTTCTTTAAGGTTTTGAACACCTTCCTCGCTATCGTCTTTTTTGAGATATGAGGAACCAAGTGATCTCTAACAGAGTCCACCAAAATCATTCTTGCTTTGGCATCATTCTTCCTCCAGTGAGGTTTGTCTTCTTCAACTTCTGATTTTGGGACCTTTTCAATTACACACTGTAATAGGTCATTTTCTTCTAGTAGAAGAACCCTAGAATTCTAGGGGATGAAGTTGGAAGCTCCTTCCAGATGATGTTCAACCTTCATGATGATCATCTTGATTGTAAATCTTGATCTGAAACCCTAGCAGAGACTGGGCCAAAGCTGAAGGTTGGAATTTTGGAAAAATGACTCCACGGATAAATGCACCCTAGAGAGGTGAGTTGAGAAGAGGTAGAGTCGAGCCAAAACTATGGAGGGAGTAGGTCAAAACATGAAACCCTAATTTCTATTTGCAACTACAGAATTAGGTCAAAATTTAAAATTCTCAAAATTGAATTTTGTCTTCACCAAAAGATGTGCCCTCCTTAGAGAGAAATTCTCAAACCTCTTTTTCTTCCAAAAGGTTGATTGAATACCTTGAAAGATGAAACCCTAGTTCCGATAGGTTTCCGACATAGTTCCAGCAATGGCTTCTTCTAGCATTGCTCTGATACCATGTTAGATTTTCTTAATATTATAACAGTATATCTTAATTTCATTTATCAATAGGATCACTAGAATACAGAAAAATCACATAACAATAACACGAGTATTTTTCACCTGGGAAACCCAAATGGGAGAAAATCCAGCAACATTCGTCCAAAAATAATAATGTTGAGATCAGAGAATAATGAAGAAAGAGGAAAAGATGAAAGTATCTTCCAGAGATGGAAACCCCAAAAACAGTCTTCTTCTCCAGTGTATGTGAACTTCTCTCTTCGAGAAAAATGTGAACTTCTCGTGTTGTTGTGTGTAATAATGAGGAGGGGCACCTCTTATTTATACTGAATTTATGCTAGGAAAATCATTAGGGCCGACTTCACTTGGGGGAGCAATATAAATTTATATTTTATAATATTATTTTAACTTTTATTTTTCTTTCTTTTCTCCCCAAGGCCTACATTGTTCTTTCTAGGGTTTGTATGATATATTACAAGAAGGTCAACTCTCATAGGCGGTACAATACAAGAACAATAATAATAGATTCTGAAGTTGCACAGATTCCAACAACAGGCATGTAGCCTGCCCTAGCACCACTCTAATATGTTTTGTTTATCAAACTTCCAGATATTCTTATATCTTCAATTTTGTCACTGGTTTCTCATCACTACCTTGGTCTCTGTCTTCTGTTGTTGCTACATGGATCTGGACTACAAAAACACCTTACTTCCAATTCAGCCATCTGCCTTTATATCCTTTATTAGTAACAACATTCATCCAATCTTCATGTCTCTTCGACATCAAACGCGTCCCTTCATAAATCGTGCCTCTTCATTTACTCTGTTTTAATCTATCTATCATTCCTTGTTTATTTTAACTTTGTTCAATTAATTCTTCTTCTGTTTTAAATAACACAGTCACATCCCTCTCTTTATGATTAATAAACTCTGCTGCGAATAACGTTTCATTAAATACATTTCTTCATCAATCTAATTTTGTTTATAACGCTCTGTTTAGTTTGTTATCTGCACCCTTTATTTAACTAACACAGTCATAACTATTTTCATCATTCACATCCTTTCATTATGTACATGTTCCTGTGACTCTTCAGAAATTTCTCGCATGATTCTAGAGCGTCGAACATAAATCCTTCCGCAATTGCCTTTTTGCAATGACATTTCCGCAACAAAAATCCTTCTGCAATTTCCTTTCTGCAACTATCTTTCCGCAATAGAAATCCTTCCACAATTCCCTTTCCGCAACTATCTTTCCGTAATGACCTTTCCGCGTTTATCTTTCTACAAACTCTCTTTCCGCAATTTCGGGTTGCAGGCTACGGGTATGCATTTCAACTTTTTCGAAACAGATTTCCGCAAATTCCTTCCGCAATTAACCTTATGCAATGATCTTTCCAAAATTAAATTTTCGCAATTATCTTTTTGCAATTAGCTTTCCGCAATTATCTTTCCACAATTACTTTTCTGCAAAACTCTTTTCGCAATTGCGTATTGCAGGAAATTGGAATGCCTTTCAACTTTTTCGAAACAAGCTTCCCCAAATTCCTTCCTCAATTGTGGATTGCAAATTGCAAATTGCGGATTGTGGGTGTGCATTTCCCAAATTTCAAAACCGACTTTCGCTATTTTGCCAATCGCAACATTCTTTTTGTAGTCGAGTTGCAGATTGAAAGTTGCAGGTTGTGGATTGCGGGTAGCGAGTTGCGGACCTGCTTTTCATAAATTCTCAAAAATGACTTCCACAATAGTATTCTTGTAGCTTTAACAAGCTTGCACCTTGGAATTGTGGAAACTATTCTAGACCATTGATCTTTCTCTCTCGTATGATCTGGGCCATCCAAATCTTCACTTCCTAGAAACTTAGAGTTATAATGCTTCTAACTCCACTTAGCCAACTTCATCCTACATGCATGTCATCATGTCCTAGGTTATTCCTTTGTCTTACACTAAGTTTCCCTGCCATCATGTCCTTGGTTATTCCTTTTTCATTATTAAACTCCTTTGACATCAATGACAACTATATTCAACATTTATCAGTTCATAAGAATGATCAATTTTTTTTTAACCTTGAAACTCATGCAGAGCCTCGTTCGAAGTAATAGGGCCCTTTGCGATGTTGCAAACCATGAACAAAGATCGTCCTTAGTTTGGATGGAAGAGCATGTTTTACTTCATTTATCCTCATGCTTTATATATCTAATCCAATTCCAACTTTATCGTTTCAACTTTTGGTGATCTAATTGAGCCAATCAATATTTTTTCTTAAAATGTGCTTCCTTCACTAGCCTTAAAGTTTTGTTTCAACCTGAGATTATTTTCTAAAAGTATTTGCATCGACTATTACGTGAAAACATAGCATTGTTTAAAGGTAAATACACAATAATGGAATGCATGGCCTTGTTGGCAATCAATACCAAATTTACATATAGGTCAGTGTCATTTGTGGTCACTTTTTTTAAGCTCGATTTATATAGGTATTAACAACAAAACAACTCCCTATCATTTCCGAGGAGAATGCATTACAATTGGTAAGTGATATCTTTAAGATGCTCACCTTTTTTTAACAAAAATGAGAGTATATTTAAATATAAACAAAGAGTATATATTGCATTTAAGCCTTCCACAACAAATCCAAAAAGAGAGTTGAGCAAAAAATATCCATCGAGAGGAAGATTCCATTAGCTATTTCATAGGTCCAAAAATATAGAAATATCCATAGCATATACTACTTCCTTTGATAGTGTAAATTCTAACCAACTGACTACAAATATATAAGTAGAGGTACATATTAAACATTATTAATAAAGACCGATGAAAACCATTCATAGGTTTGGTCTTCTGCTACTCCTGCCCGCATAGTGGAGGCTTTCTCCATGGGGAGGCCCCATCTTGTTGCATTGGTTCACTAATGCCCTTGCTCTAGTCAACCAAGTCCTTCTGAATTTCATTAAGAATCTCCTTCATCTGTACAAAATAGTTTTCATTCCTTTCATTATTGGCCATAAATTGTTGATGTTGGTGGTGTTTCACCTCTGCAATTGCTCTCGGAATCTCCTCATGCCTTGATGTCTAAAGTTTTTTGATGCTTTGCACCATATGCTTGATATCCTCGATCTCGCCAACCTAAACCCGTGTGTTATCCTCAATGGCATCCATGTGTGAGCTAATGCTTGTAATATCCACCAAAATTCTCCTATTCTCATGTTGAAGCAACCTTAAAAACACACCGCAACATCTTCCTATAATCAACAATAGCATTTTTCAGCTCCATAATCTCGCCTAGTAATTTCTCCATCATAAAACCTTTGTCGAAAGTTGTCGCTTCCTTCCAGCAACCACTTCCTTCCTCACCACTTGGCTTCTGAAGGAGATTATTCTATGTCGACTTTCATAAAAGGGCGGACAAAAGAAGAACTTCTCGACTCTTATGAGTTTGACAAGTTGTGGAGCATGCAAAAAAGCAAGTCGTCTTCCATCCATTAGATCATTCACATGGGCACCTCCAAAAATGATTCGAGCAAGGGTGGTGGGATTAAATGCGCCTACAAAGGGGCCTTTAAAGCATGAAATCTTCTTCCAAGCCAGACTTCCAACTGTCTGCCGACACACCGATCGAATATGCACACTGTCATCCCGCTCTTTCATGATGGTATTAAGGCTTACATGGGCCCTCCATAGGATAACACAATGACTTTCCATGGTTCCCCCCCCCCCCCGCGAAGAGAACAAGGGATCGACTCCCTAAGTGTAAAAGCAAGCAGACCATTTAATAGAGAGATTTGAGTTGTTGATCAAGATTTCACGTTATTTGAGTCTGGAGCCTTTATTGGCTAACATGTTTGCTTCCTTATTGTTCTGGTGCTTGACATGAAAAAATTGAACATTTGAGATATCAGGGATATGTGCTAGAATTCTCTTTTGAATTCTCCTGACTACTACTTCTTTTCCTCATTGAATGTTTTACATCTTCTGCATTGTTATTTAGGAGTCTCCAAAAACTTGGAAGGTTCCAATTTTTTAATTTTCTATAGTTTCTATACCTTGCATTAAAGCTACCCATTTTGCCAAATTGTTTGTCCTCTTTCCCAAGCCCCAGGAAAAAGGGCGTATCTTTCTTCCTCCAGGATAAAAAATAATGCCTCATGCACCTGCCTCCCCTGCTCCTTAAGATCCTCACCTTAGTAATAGAGTGTTTTTCAAATTTAAAGGTATTTAACTCTTATTTACTCTAGTATGCAAATAGATTATGAATATGGTCCAAGTAATTATTGCCCAAGTCCTTTTAACAACTAAGTTAAAGTTAAGTGGATCATTTATTCTTATAGGTAGAATTGGACTCTATAAATGATTCTAAATGGAATTAAAATATAGACAATGTGTCCATAGGTCAAACTTACTAGATCATAGTATTGAATCATGGAATCATGAAATCATGAAATATCTACACATTGGTCAATGAACAAATGGATTTATTGGATGAAGCATATTTGTGGTGATAAACACAAATTACAAGGATTAGATGGTCCAAAAGGGAAATTGATCATGATCCAATTTGTGAGCTTACTTGGGTAATGAGCATTTAACTAAAATAATCAAATTACTAATGACAGATGTCATAAACATTATTAGTCCCTATTCTTCCAATAATTTGTGAGCTTAATGGGTAATGAGCATTTAACTAAAATAATCAAACTACTAATGACAGATGTCATAAACATTATGAGTCCCTATTCTTCCAATTTGTTTTCCTATGTGGACAAGAAGAAAAACTTGGTTAACTTGGTGAAAATGTTAGCTATGCATAATACATATAGCTAGTTCATAAGAGTTTGGGAACCAACAAATGAAAAAGTTAGATATTCCCTCAACTTCAATAAGATGGAATAACAAGGTCTCCAAAAAGAAGTAATTTATTTTGGGCTTGTATCCTCTTTATAGATTCACTGGGAATTTTCATGGTTGATATTTCAAGTTAATTTGATGAGAACCTAATACATTATTTTCATTTTAGAAAATAGAAGGCTGCTTTGATGCTTTAAATACTCTTTGTGCTTTTCAGTATTTTTGCTTTCATGTATTAGATAGTCTTTTGCATAGTATGCCTTATAGAACGTTGATAGCTGGTCAAAACTTGATGGTCTCTTACTGTTATTTAACATGATTTCCCTTTGTTGAAAAAACCTTATTTTTTTAACAAGAATCATGATAGTATTTTTGAGTGCCTGGAATGGTGGTTTCACCATTTCAGGCCACCTTAAGATACAGTGAAAAGAAAACTGAAAATTTGTATTTTTTTAATTTTATATATAATATAAATCTATTACAACTTTAAAAAAAAAACTATAATAATCTAAACTAGCAACAAGTAATCAGTTTGAATTCAATCAATCATTTTGAATACGTTTGAATGCTTGTAAAAATACATTTTGAATTCCCTTGGCCTACAGCATAAGAAACTATTTAAAAACTATTTTTAACCTTAAATTCTATTAATAACTATTTTAAATCCCTGTAAAACAACAATTTATTCAAATCGTTTAACCTGCAACCATTTTGAAAACATTTTTCGAATACCCTTATCCTCAGCATGAAAAACTATCTGACAAGTATATGGTAAACCAATCATAGTATTTTCAACCTTAAATTACATTAATGACTATTTTAAATCAATTGATTTAAATCCCAAAAATACAATGTTTAACATGCAACCATTTTCAATGTAGAGGAACATTCTGGAAGATTGGAGTAAAAACGCAGGCATGACCTCTTAATCGTAAATTCCACTGATGACAAGTTTCTCCTCGACAGAAGGTGTGCTAATGACAAGTTTAACCGTGACAGAAAGTGTGCATTGGATCCTCCACGCAAAGTGATACCGAGGGGCACTGCAAATATAATGATAGCATAAGTATACAGATTGACACGTGATCATGGTCTAAAAAAGTTGAACGATGGGATTTGATTTGATCGAACTACATAGGATGCTTAAAGCAGGCTGAGGTTTAATTCGACAAAACATAGAATGCTTAGAGCTTCGTTTACTCGATCATTTTTTATAAAAGGAAAGACCTACGGCTTAGGTCTAAATTTAAAGGCTTTATTACATCATCATACATACAAATTCTCCCATCAGTTGATAAGTATCGAACGTTTTGATTCTTTCCCTAACATTGATAAAGATTTGTGTTTATATTCATTACATGTTTACATCCGACATGTAAACATGTGTAACAATATGCAACTTACTATTCACAAAAGGAAAGTCTCTTAGACATGGTGATGGTGATTAGATTCATTCCTCATCAATTACCACGCAAACATAAGTTTATAATGAAAAGTTAGTCTCATCATATTTATAAAACCAAAAAAACAAAAAACCATATTTGATATTTTTTTTTTCGTATGACAAATGTCGTGGATTGCAAGATGGGCACTTGGGTGAGCACCAACAACTCACTCACAGAGTAAAGTAGAGCAAGTTGCTTATAACCAAAGTGATATTCAATATATCGTGGATTGCAAGATGGGCACTCAAGTGAGCACCAACAACTCACTCACAGAGCAGAGTAGAGCAAGTTGCTTAAGCCAAAAGTGATATGCAATACATAATGACTGGGGCCGAGGGACAAAAGGGCAAGGCAAAGACACCAACCCAATTTCCTCTTGTAAACCAAAGAAAAAATGGGTTTCTATTGAAGATAACAAACTCAAACTCACCACTTATATGATGCGAAATAACCTCATGGGTTACAAAAGTTATGTGGCCAAGCAGGCTGGTAAGCACCTACATCTACACCAATTTCAATTAATCTTTTCTTACTTTCTTACTCAGTTCAATTTAACACACTACAAGCCTACATCTACTCCAACACATTACAAGCCTACATCAACTCCAATCCTGTGCATATATATAGCAATGTTACAAATATCGGCGCGGCGCGGAAATCGGCAGGGTCCAGGAAACATCGTCTCGGGATATCTCGGCAGAACATCGGCAAAAATCGGCAAACTTAAAAAACACAAAAATATTCATTTTTTTCAGTTTTTTAAACATCTAAAGCAACAATAACATCAAATAAACACATTGCCACATGAATATGGAAAGAAAACTGATATATAAGATATATAAGATGTCTAGAGATACATCACACATCAAAATGGATCATGTCCTAGTCCTACTCCTGAATAGTGAATACTGAATGTCTGAATCATCAAAAATATAAGTTATAACTTAGAACAAATGTATCTCACGATCATCATCATGACTCATGAGTCATCTACAGTGAAATAAAGTAAATAAACTATGGATTCCCTCTACCCCTTTTACGGGAAAAGGTAATCGCTGTGGAAACAACCCTTGCCCTTCCTCTAGGACTAGGTGCCCTCAAGGCTTGTCGGCCTCGTACTGGTATCTGACGTCCTCTAGAAGAACTAGAAGACCCTGCAAAAGGATCATGATGTCCTCTAGAACCTGAAGGTGGCTGAAACTGGTGTCCTGAAGAAGAAGAAGGAGCTCGAGGAGGTAGTCCTACAGCTACTCCTCCACTAGTAGCAGTGCTACTATCGGGTCTATCTCCCTCTAACCTTGCCTGTGGCTCTGGATCTAACTGTGGCACACTCCCAGACTCAGTGTGAAACTCCTCTGGAACTGGATTAGCCTCATATGGAGCCTCTGTATCATGATCATGATCATGATCATCCGCTAGCCAATTAGGGGCTACCTCCATAGCAGGCTCTTGACACTCCGACCTCCAAGCTGCAGTGGTGTCGATATCATCTAATGAAATGGCCTTTGCATCAACTTTTCTCTGA
>LPNX010326694.1:179241-221071 GCA_001517045.1 Pseudotsuga menziesii
CTTCTTTACTTTCAGCATGGACTTTACAGAAGGTTGTCCACCAGCTGAGCATCTCGACACATGGGCACCCATTGGTGATGCAATCGAAGGTGAAGGCATTGTGGACTGTTGCGTGGAGAAGGTTTCCGGACTCGTCCCACTAGCCCCCACTCCACATCCGGACCCGGATCTTGAGGCAATTTGATGTCTCACGGCCTCCTTGAATTGTTTCTTTTGCTTAGTTTCCTCAATTGCTTTTTTGGCCTTGTTAATGCGATCCTCGTTTGCTGCGGTACAAGGAATCACATCATGCCCCGATATTTGTGCAATGTGATATTTCAGCCTGCTTATCCCTCCCGCCATTCTTTTCCCACATAAATTGCAAGTGAGCGTTTGTCGATTTTCTGGATCAATGGCTGTGCCAAATTCCCAAAATGCATCCAATTTCGACATCTTGTATATGGAAGAAATGAAGTTTCAACTTCAAGTAAACCTAGGGCAACAAAAAAAAAATAGCATGCTGCAAAATTGCAAATAACACATAAGTTAAATAACAAAACAGACAGTGATACTATCAAATATCTTTATTTCGAGAAACTAGCTTTAATTGCAAATCTGGAAATTGCATTTAGGGATTGATCTTCTATTTTCATGTTTGTTCCTTACAGTCTCTGTAAAAATATCTTTAATATTCATATTTTTGTAGTTACTTATTATATTTCACAAGTTATTTATCATTTTATTGGGATAACTAACGAATTTATGTAATCTGGAATTTACACAAAAGAGTGCATAAACCAGATTTAGTAACTCTTAAAAGGTCTAACGTTTATCTATTTATCATGTATTTTCTCAGTCACAAAGATATATTTCAGATTTCTACTCTAAATTCTAACAAGCTATATCACTGTTTATTGCAGAAATTACTCAAGAGACTTGCTTGTCAAGCATATCTTTTAACATTTACTTAACTTGTCAATTCTGGAAATTACATTTAAATTTCTGTATTTTATTCATTTCTAGCCTTTTGAGTTTAACCACTAAGTAACATAATTTAATTGTTCATACAATTCATTGATTACTTGATATTTATCTCACTCTTAGATTTATTTAAGTAGTGGTCATCTCCAGAGAGGCGCTGTGGAGTGGGTTGGGCGAGGAATGTGGAAGCCGGGTGCGGAGAGAGGCACACAATGGAGGCATTCAAATTTTTAAATGAAAAAAAAACCTAACATTTACACATTTACTTACCTTCAGCTGCACCCTAATCGCCGGCTCTCCTCTCTCGACCTCTGTCGCGACCAAATGAGCGAATAAGCCCTAACCCATGGGCATAAAAAGTCAAAAAATGATTTTTTTTTCATCTATCAGGAAATCGCAAGTCGACGGCGATATCTCGGCGATATTCAGGCGATATTTCGGCGATATTTCGGCCCGATATTGGTGCCCGATTTTATCTTGAAAAATCGCCGCCGAAAAAAAACCGCGATTTCTCGGCGACTCGCGACTTATCGGCCGATATTTGTAACTTTGATATATAGTAGCATAGTTTGAATATGAATATGGATACAAATACAATTCGATAAAAAAAATACATAACAAAAAAATCCAATACAGATAAAATACCAAAGTAGACTTAGTATATATAAGACTAATAATCAAATATACACAAAATATACACAAATATTGCATAAATGTACATTAAAAATCATTTGTTTACCTTTTAGACATTATTTAAAACCAATATTACTATTTAAGAACAATAATATAAAATCTGAATAGCTCAATTGAAGGAAAGGCCAAGGCCAATACAACCAATTATGCTATATAATAGGTCTGCAAAAATGGACAACAAAATTGTGCTGGAATAATTACATGCATCTTCAGCTTAAACGCAGTGCATCTTCACACCAAGAAGAGATCATAGACTTACAATTCCAGAAAAACAAAGTTCAACTTGAGCCCCCATTTTGAATACACGAAACTAACACAGCCACAGGTAAAGTGGCTGGTGAACTTGCCCAACCAGGCACTTAGTTTTGTGGAGACGGCTGGCTGTTAAACAAAGGCTAAACATTAAACTAATTACAAGGCTGGTTGTTAAACAAAGGTTAAACATTAAACTAATTACAAGATCGTTATAGTTATCCATTTATGGTATAGGATAAGCATTAAATATACAAATACTAAATAATATAAATATAAAACAAATACTATTTAATAAACTGATATGAAAAGAGCCAAAAACAAAAACTGATATCTACTTAACTAAAAGCTTATTTAAATGTTAATCAAGATGTATTTAAGTATAACAAGATACAACACTTTGTTACACTGGGTTAATCTTGTTAATTCACTCAAAGAAGTTCAAAATCTCAGATAATATCTAAACCGATTTAAAAATTATCTAATATTGAAGTGAAAAAAACATATGATAAATACTCTTAACCTATCCTTTTAATCTCAAATTCCAGTTTAAAAAGAAAAATAAAAATAAAAATTAAATAACTATGAATTAGTTTAGTTTAGTTTTGTTGGTTTGTGCTGGGAAAAATGTAAAAGCATCTATAAGAGAAAAGCAAAGTAGCTACTTTAATCCCTTTAGGTAACTGGCACTAGAGCAAATAGATAAGGGATTGGCATGACAAAGCATTAAAATACATAATAGAGAAAAAACAAAGCCGAACAACAATTGATTAAAATAAAAGAAAACAAAGCCGACGAACAATTGATTCAATCCCAGAAAAACAAAATCAAATGCAAGTCAATCCCAGAAAAACAAAATAAAAAAATCAAATGTAAGTCAATCCCAGAAAAACAAAATCAAAATTAACTTACAGCAAACCATGTTGAATGCAGGGGAAAAGTGAAAACTACTGCAGATGTGTTCAACTATCGCGGAGGTTAAACATGCAAATGGTGGATTTATAACGGAAATAAATTAGGTTCCATTTCCATCTTAAGCATAAAACTGGGTGGGGTTTCACAATCATAATTTCCCACGCACTTTATTTGAAACCTATTAACCATGAGAAAACGTTGGATAGAGTATGTAACAACACCTTCAAGCTAATTGGATCCAGATTTATACCTTAACCCGCCACATGGTCTCCTTTGGTTTGCCACTTATTAATAATAAGTGGAAAGTGATTGCCATTGAATAAAAGTGATGGGTAATGATGACATCATTAATCAAATCCATTGATAATGATGACGATAGACAAATGGAAAACATAGATAGAGTATGTAACAACACCTTCAAGCTAATTGGATCCACATTTATACCTTAACCCGCCTCATGGTCTCCTTGGGTTTGCCACTGACTAATAATAAGTGGAAAGTGATTGCCATTGAATAAAAGCAGTGAGTAATGATTACATCATTAATCAAAGTGATGGATAATGATGACGATAGTGATATCAGATCAACTTTGGTTTATTATATCTTCTAAAAGAGTCTTTAAAAAATAAGCAAGGTTTTCTAAAAAGATTATGTCTTTGCTTAAAAAAGATTTATCATATTTAAAACAAAATAAAGAAGGTTTTCTAAAAATATTATGTCTTTGCTTAAAAAAGATTTATCATATTTAAAACAAAACATTTATCATATCTTAAAAAGTAGACTTTCTTGACATTAAAAACATTTATCATATCTTAAAAAGTAGAGACTTTCTTGACTTTAAAAAACATTTATCATAAAAGTAAAGACTTTCTTGGTTTTCTTAAAATATTATTATGATTATTCATTAGATAAAACATTTATCATATCTTAAAAGGTAATGATCTACATGGTTTCTTGGTTTTCTTGAAAAAAAAATAATTTCTATGTTTATAAAAACATTCTTACTTCTCTAAAGCTATCTCCATATTATGAATATACTTTTCAGAAAGCTTTTGATATATGAACATACTTTCCAGAAAGCTTTTGAACATAGAGTTAATCTGAATTTTAGGTGACTCACTATCTATGACTATACTTTCCAGAAAGCTTTTGATATATGAATATACTTTTCAGAAAGCTTTTGAACATAGATTTAATCTGAATTTTAGGTGACTCACCTCATGGTCTCCTTTAATTGATAATCAACTCAATGGATAGTATCCTTTAATTGATAATCAATGGAAAGTGATGGGTGATACTTTTCGTTCAAAGCTTTATTCTGGATTTTATAACTCCATTTTCAAGGGACAAACATATATAAAACCTATTTTCAAGGGACAAACATATCCATTCAGCAATACTATTACAATTTACACCCTATTACATGATACAAACCATACAATGTACACCATCTTGAAAAGGCACAATTTACACCCTATTACATGATAGGGGCCATGCAATGTACACCATCTTGAAAAGGCACAATTTACACCCTATTACATGATAGGGGCCATGCAATGTACACCATCTTGAAAAGGCGGTTGGCAAAACAAACAAGCTGCCCAAACAAATTAAGAATGTTATTCATTGAATAAAATCAAATACAAATAACATGTTTTTATAACGATAATATCTAACCACATAGCGATAGCCCGTCAGCATTCTCTACAATCTTTGACACATTTCCTCGTCAGCAGTCTCTACCATCTTTGTACACGTTTCCTTTCAAATACGATGCAAGCATTCCAGAATTATATAAAATACTAAGTAATAGCTATAAGTGATACTTGAAAACTGTTAAACATTTTTTTATTTTTTGATATTTACCTTTCCTGAAGCATATTTTTAAGTATACTGAAGGATATAGTAACCAGTTGTTACCAACAAATAATGCAAGATTAACTGCATACTTTCCTGCCTATGAAAACTGTCAAACATTTTTTTATTTTTTGATATTTACCTTTCCTTAAGCATATTTTTAAGTAGACTGAAGGATATAGTAACCAGTTGTTACCAACAAATAATGCAAGATTAACTGCATACTTTCCTGCCTATGAAAACTGTTCAACATTTTTTTATTTTTTGATATTTACCTTTCCTGAAGCATATTTTTAAGTAGACTGAAGGATATAGTAACCAGTTGTTACCAACAAATAATGCAAGATTAACTGCATACTTTCCTGCCTTTCCAGACAGGAATGTCAGCATTTACTGAAGCATATTTTTAAGTCGAATGAAGGAAACAGTAACCAGCTGTTACCAACAAATAATGCAAGATTAACTGCAACTTTGCTGCTGGATTTATACAAATGACAGCGCAAGATTTACTGCATAATTTCATGCTGAATTAATATACAAATGACAGCGCAAGATTTACTGCATAATTTCATGCTGAATTAATATACAAATGACAGCGGTAATCGACATTTTGGTGTCACTATGTTATTTTTCAAGTGAGGAAGCAATCTTCGATCTTGTGAGTTTTCCAACTTCCACAAGGTCAAATCTCCAACATTTCAGTGTCTGTATCTAATGCAACAACATCTGTAAATATCAGCTACAATACAGCTTGGTTTGTGATGAAATAGCTATCTTTAAAACACGGATACATAGTTGCCAGACAATATCTAACTTAATAAACAAGTTGAATAACCACTTATCGGTAATATTAAGTTTTTTCTCTTTTTATATCAAGAAAAACAAACTATTCCATTTACATCCCTGAAAATCTGTATTCCTCGACCTAAACATCTTTAAAATCCTTTATAAACAAAAAAGAATTCAGAAATACTGCACGGGCATTGAAGGCAGATAAATTATAAATAGCATTATATATCTAAATATTAGGAGTTTAACAATGTATCATGGAAGAAGAAATTAAAGTAACTTCTGAAATCCTATAACTTGAATATTACATAATCCAGATGGAGGCGCTCAAACAAATCAATGCTAGATAATGTTATCGCCGGCACCACAAAATACCCTTTACTAAAGTCAACAATGAAAGTTGTCACTCACTATCAGTAGAGCAGGGGGGCACATACTTCAAGTAAAGAGCGACATAAAAATCCCATCCCTACTCTTCCACGGAGTGAAATTTCAAGAGGAAATCTTGTAGAAAGAATTGATAGGTTATCAAGTAGAGCATAACAAACAAGATAAAGGTGCAACCAATATATATATCCATAAGGAAACACCTTTTATCCCTTTCTTGTACATTTTTCCAGTACCACGTCCTCTGTTTCGTCCCCCTTTCTAAGTGCTTATTTGCAGATCCATTTACAAACCAGACAATGCATTTCCGCATCCAACATCACTGGCGTTTACCCAAGCCTCAAATTGAGATAATGAAATGCAATTTTCACAAGCCTTGAATCCATGCCAGTCCACAGCATCATACTTTGATTTCCAAGGCTTTAACTACCAGTTTGGAAACAGAAACGTGCAACGTCTCCACTATGTTAAAACAACTGTTCACCAATGAACATACATCATTAGCTGAAGGCGATGTAAGTATACTACCAACTAAATAGAACTTGACACCAAACAATGACCAGCTGCTTAATGCACAAAAGAAATTTGTCCTTCCTAATATGCATTTCACCTAAAGTCAAATCCAAACGAAAGCTAAATCAGATTCATTAAGTATTAGTCATTTTTACCTGGTATTTTCCTGTATTCACCGAGCCACTTGGAAGATTCCTCGAAATAGTCTTTACATGAGGCTGTGAAAACCTGGGACCTGGTGCTCCAATAGAAGGTTCCCTCCATGACATGGAAGATCTACATGGGTAAGATGTTGTGCCTTGACCTGATGTATGTTTACTATAATAGTCTGAGGGCCTTGAATACGATATGGGTTCATTCTGATGTTGTTCCACACGAGAATCTTTATCAAAAGAATTATGTTCTTCCTTGATTTGTAACCTTGGCCTTTGATCTAACTTTCCAACTGAAACTTCTTTCTCATCATGCAGATATATTCCTGTCTCCCTCATCTTCTCAACATCTTCTGCCTCCCACTTTTGTTCAGACTCTGTTTGGGCAATATTGTCCTCTGGCTGAAAAAGCTTATCCTTTGTATTTGCTTTCCTCTGTTCCTCCTCCGTAACAGAAAGTCCCTTCTCTTCATCCCAAGATCTTTGTAAGGTATCATCTACTGGTACCCCAGTATAACCTACAAAACCTTCCTGTCGTTCTCTCAGTTGTCCAAGAGACCGCCCATCAGCTGCACTTTGCCTGGCTTGTCCCCTCAGAGACCTCCCATCATATGCACCATCTCTTCCATAATCTTCATGACTGGCTTGTCCCCTTCCGTAATCATCTCTGTTTGGGAGCTCCCCGGACATCCCTCCAGGTCTGAACCAGTTGTCTCTAAATGAACCCTTTTCCCTATTTGACTCATATGTATTGCGGATATTTTGTCCTCTGTAATGAACATCTGACCCATAACCTCTTGAAGGATCTGCAACCTGCCTATCAAAACTTTGCTTGCCATTAGAAGACAAATCCCTGTTGCTGTAGCGTTCCCCACCAGGCATGCGGTCATTACCTCCTGAACCTGGTCGCACCCTTCTATAATCAACACCTGCTGATCCTGATCCTCCTGAAAGTGGTCTAGAAATTACTTCTCTTTCATAGCTACTTCCACCTGAACCTGGCTGAGGATAATAACCACCTCCAGAAATTGGCTGGGGTACCACGTCCCTTTCATATCTGCCACCTGAGCCTGGTCGAGGATAATAACCACCTCCAGAACCCGGCCGAGGCATTTCACCCCTTTCATATCTACCACCTGAGACTGGTCGAGCATTATAATCATCACCTCTAGAACCCAGTTGGGAGATTACTTCCTTTTCATGCCTACCTCCACTGCCAGGACGGGAGGTTGCATCCCTTTCGTGCCTACCTCCACTCCCAGGACGAGAGATTACTTCCCTTTCATACATGCCTCCACCTGAACCAGGTCGGAATAATGTATCCCTTTCGGTCCTTTCATTTCTTACTCCTGAATAAGGTCTGGGCGATGTTCCACTTTCATACATATAACCTCTTGAGCCAGGTCTGGGTGATGAGTCACTTTCATACCTATAACCTCTTGAGCCAGGTCTGGGTGACGAATCACTCTCATACCTATAACCTCCTGAACCGGGTCGAGGTAATGACTCCTTTTGGTATCTGCCTCCTCCTGAGCCAAGAGGAGACACTGCTTTCTTATCATGCCAGTTCTCCATAACTAATGGCTCTTCAATCACATCAACAGTAGAGTCTGCCTGTGCATATTCCAAGGGACGAGAAGAACCATGGCTATAATTATACTTGCGCATACCATCAGCGTAACCACTGCCTTGTCTCCAATTGGCTGTAGCGCTACCAGGCTTTACTCTGAATCCATTTGCTCTCTCATCATCTGTCCACTCAGATGCGTGATCACCACACGTCAAATCAGAATTACCGGACTGAGGTCCATCTGGCCTTCCGATAACTGCTTCAGACTTCGTGGGGACAAACCCTTGATCCCCTTTCGTCTGTTGTGGCCGCAACTGCGACCACATAGGTTGAAACCGGTCCACAACAGGCTCAACAGAATGAGAATCGGCTTTCAAAGTTGCTTGCAGAGACATCTGTCGCAACTTTTCCTGCTGTTGTTTTTCATCCGTCTCCTTGTCCTTTTGCTTCTGCTGCGAATCCTTCATTCTCTGTTGCTGCCCGTTGGTACTTTCTGGAGCAAGAGAGGCTTGCAATGTAGGAAATTCCTCGCCAGAGAGAACTTCAGTTTTTTCTGCAGTGAAACGCGGTACATTGCCAGATTTAAGTGGCACAGAGATAGCCTCTGAAGCACGAACTGCAGGAGGAACGTAAACATCTCGCTTGTTTTTAAGATGAGAGGTTTCAGAGTTATCCACTATGGCCGCATTATCTGCAAACTCTACAGGTGAATTCTTAGTCCAACTACCGGTATTATTAGCAGCTGCCGCTAAGGCTTCATGGTCTTCCTTCTTCAAATTCACCCCCAAGTTTGCACCACCAATCTTCACCTGCTGCTTTACAGGTCGTGTAAGAACAAGCATACCACCATGACCAGCTCCCCTCTGACGCACAGCAGATCCTGAACCACTCACTGCAGCAGTCTTCACAGCCGGTTCTTTCTTTCCATAAAAATCGTTCAAATTGACTGAAGCAAACTTGTTGGCACGAGCCATCCAAATTCGAACGATCAAGAAAAACTAGAGCCTGACAACAACCTGGACTTGACGGCAGAACACCCAAGGCTTATTTCCTCAGAATCCACAACACATCAAATAAAAGCTATCGCTAAAGATAGACTTAAATGATATAATAATTGACAAAAACGATTTTGAATTTATTTCAAAAGATGTAGCAGTAGATGTGCAGCAATTTGAAAGAAAGAAACCCACTTCAACGTTTGCATAGTTTCAGAATCTAGCTTTAGCCAAAAGGAGAGGATATCAACAAATTTCTCAATACTTTTAAAATTATTTCAACAGATGTAGCAGTGGATAAGCATCAGTAACTTGAAAGACACACACTTCAACGTTTGCAAAATTTCAGATGCAAGCCGTGCCCAAAAAGAGAGGACAACAACAAATTTAGGGTAAAAAGCAACTAAAATCAAAGACAGTTAAAGCTATAAAAAAATCGACAATAATCAAAGGTCGGGTTGGGGATATTTCTATTAAACGCCAGGCATAATCAAACCGAAAGGCTTTTTAATTGAACTCCCGGCCCAATCACATCGAACGATAAAACAACTCAAATTAACTTTTAGAAGAGCTCAATGAAAACTACGGATCTCCCGTCCACCACCCCTGAGCGGATCCATGATGGCCATTAATGAAAACAGATTTAACACACACTAAACTGCAATCACAAGTACTTCAAAGCATTAAGATGCACTAAATTTCTCCCATTAAATAACAACAAGAAAAGGCCTAAATGGATCAAAATACACCAAATCTCACCCAATTTTTTTATAAGAACCCTAAAATCTTGATTTAACGGATGCCCCAAAAAGGCCCGATTTGCACAAAGATCTACTTAAAGATACCAAAACAGGGAAAAAAAGAAACAGAAAATCCATGACCCTGAACCACAGAAGAAAACGCCTCGGAGCACGGATGAAACACTGAATTAAACGCAAGAAAGAATGGCAAAACACTACATCGTACCTTGTGAATAGGATCCGAAGATCAGGAACCGCGGAATCGATCGAATTTGAGGATTTCGCAGGTATCAAACACTTTACCCTTTGCAACGGACGGCTTGCAACGAGTCTGGGTGTTGTTTCGATTAAAATGAAAATGGAATTTGAGGCAGTTGAACTTCAAATACCAGTGAAAGTGAATCTGTCGGTGCACATGGTTTCGCCACTGACGGTGGTGAATATTTCGTATTTTTTAATTGATTTATTATTTAATAAATATAATATTGGAAATGAAATATTTTAGGGATCGGAGATAAGATCAGGTTACCGTTGGAGTATATTACACGGTTCTTTTAATTATCAAGTATATGACAAAAAGTGGGTCACATCAAGAATGAGACCCTATAAGTTAGCACCCTTTGGGATTTAGGTACCGTGTACAAAAATGTTCCTATTGGGTGTGGGGTCATTTTGTTTGTGGGGTGGTTAGGTTTTGGTTTTGGTTCATTGATTGTGGGTTTCCATCCATTATTGTCTTGGTATTTGAATTTGTCTGGTTTTGTACATGGGCCTAAGGGAGGATATTGTTATTGGTTGGGTAGAAACAATATCTTTATGTTTGATATTATATGATTTGTCAAATGTATGGTTAGACATTTCATTTTGATATTATTGATGTATATGTTTAAAAAAATAAAAAATAAAAAATATGTTCACATGAATGTGATCTGTGAGTTTTGTGTAGCTCATTGTTCTGTTCGTCTATTTGTTTGGTGGTCAATGTAAAATATAGTGGAAATGTTATCAATGCAGCTTGCTCGTCTACTTGTTCGATGGTCTCTTAATTTACATTGATTCCATTCTAGAACATTCGCTCGCAAACGACTCCTCCAGATTTATTGCTCTGAGTTAGTGCAAACTAATAACAGTGGGATGCGAGTGAAGGGTGGAACCTTAATGGACATTAATTCCATTCCAGGACCTTCGATCACAGTTGGATCGCCAATATTTATTGCCACACAAGAGTCAGTTGGCATAGAGGATGAGAGGACGAGTTACTAGAGTTGTTGGTTTGGGACTGTTTAGTCATTCGGTGTTCGAACAAGAAGGCATCCAAAAGTTTCTTTGCATTTTTTACTGTCATTTCATCTCATCAAATGTCGCTAAGGCTAGAGGGATCTTGACAGCTTGTGGATATTAAGATGTAAGTGCCTGAACCGCATTGCCAAAATTTAAATTTTTGCCTCATCAGTCAAAATTTAGAGGATTTGGCTTGGTTCAACTTATAAAAAACAAGGGTCATGACTATTTGGAACTTATAATTTGTTTTCTTTGATAGTGGCAAAAGCATAATTTTAAATTGATCATCTCATCTTTTTAAAATTCCAAAATTTTTGCATGTTTTTTATTGTTAATAACCATGTCACTAAACATGTCCTCATTGGTCAAAAACTCAATGATTTTGACCTTCACTAAACACCTCCAACTTTTAACATTATCTAGCACATAAGGCTTCAAAACAAGTACAACAGAGAATTTCTTAGTGAATAAATCTTCCAGTTGGGGAATCAACATTGGCATAAGTTAATGCATTAGCATTTGCATACTCTCCATGGGGAATGAAATTTGTGTTAAAATATTCAAATTCAAATGTTGAAAAAACCAATCTAAAATATGATTGACTAAACAAGTTGTCAGTGTGTTCACCAATGACGCTTATTTCCCAATCAACCACATGCAGGGCTACTTAAAAATGCTATAAGTCCTTGTTGGCTACAAGAGGCTCATTGAAAAATCTATTTACGATCAAACCAGATGCACAACAACATCACCAAAATGTTAATTGACATTTTTCTCTTCGACAAATGTGTATCTCAAGAGGCAAGTACTTAGCAACCCTATTGCTAATTCCACTTGTTATTGACTTGTTAAGTGAGATGTGTGAATTTGTTACTTTGGAGAGGAAAGAAGGAAGATTTTTGTGAATTTGTTATTTTGGCGTGGACCCACCTTTAAAACATTTGTCATCCCATACACCATTGTTATATTTGTTAGTTCATGCCTATTTCCTCTTTCAAAACTTTCCTTTGAAATTGTGAGCATGTGGTATAATTCCCATCATAAAACTACACAAACTTCATGCCTTTATAATAAATTACTTCTAGAAATTGTGGTAATAAAGTACTACATTAAAATTTATCAACTACCATGATTCGATGTCGTTATTGAGATACTGGCCTTTCATCTTTGTCTTAGTGGAAGCAATTTGTTATTCAACCAACAATTGCTAGCTATCCATTTAGGTTTTCAACAACTCGAGCATCTTCATTTTCTCTAAATTGGACAAATCCAAAACTCTTGCACTGGTCAGTCTATGGATCAATAGCCAATTGGACAAACTCAACAAGACAAAATCCCTTAAGAATCTACCATGTTGAAATGTAGATTACCAATGTAGAATTTTTTGGTTAAACCAAAACAATGTCTAATAAAACCACCAACAACTCCAAAATCTCTCGCAATAAAACTCAGTGCACCCAACACATTTCAATTATATAGAAGTGAGGTACATTATAAGCCTCATGTTGTGGACCTTTCCATCTCTTGAGAAATCTCGTACATGTATTTTTCATCTACCTTCAAACATGTCCTGTAAGAAAACTCTCATGGTTTATTGCATATAAATATATCCTTACTAGAAGATGTAGCAACACACCCCACACCCATGCCATCATCATCGAGCTTGTAATGTTTTTGTTTTGAAGCCTCAAAGTGATCATGGGAGAAATTGGTATCATAATTGAAATTGCTTAAGCCAGCGTGACCTGTATAGCCTTGCAGAGAAGATAATCCTTCTTTCCTTTTATAAAGTCTCTTTGGAGGCCCTTCTAAAGAATATTCTTTAACTAGTAGCCTGGAAAACCTCCCTTGCTTTCCTATAATGTTTTCTAATATGTTGCCCTTCTAACTGCCCATTCAACATCATCCCTTAATGGAAGAATATAATTGTCCCCTGTCTCTAGTGCTTTCCCTTTCCCTTTACAAGGGACATCCCTAGATGAATAGCCATTCAACCTAATTCTTAACCCATGAGGCTCAAGTGGCATAGTATGCTCTGATACCACTATGTAACACTTCCTTCCCATAATTTCAAAACATTAGCTAGAAGACTAGTCTAGGGAGAGGTATTCCTTTCCAGTAATTTCCATTTGATAGATTGGTTGCATATCACAACCAATTTAGATCAAGAAACTTTGGCAATAGTAGGACTCACACCTCTTGCGAGTCTATTGACTAATAATGCATTACTTCCTTTCAAACAATCATTTGAAGACATATTTTCCAAGCAAAATTGCCACTTGATGATCATTTTTCATGATTCCTCTCTTAGATTGTGCATTTAAATGAACTAGATCTTAAACTAGAAGAAGCATGATATGATGACCAAACAACAATATGAGTTTCATGAAACATAAACAATTCAAAGTTTGTCTTCATATACTCTATATGAATGAGAAAATCACACTGACACATCTTACTCAAGTTCACACATAGATTCCTTCTAGTGACTAAATAAATGGAAGGTCTCTGTCTTTCATCACTCCAACTATGCACTTCAACTTTAGCAAGATCAAAGTTACAAGCAAGAAGTTTCCAAAGTGGATACCGTTATCTTATAAGGATGGGATCTTCAGTTCCTAATTTCAATGAAAGACGGGAATTGTCATGGCCATCCCATAGATAAATGAAACATTTCTTAGAATCAAGAAGGACACATCTTTGAATGCCATCCATTATTGCTCCCTAGCACATATTAGGAGGACAAAGTTCACATCCATGTACTACCACACTATATAAATGGAAATGGAATATTCTTGACCTTCCATCATAATAAACAATTGTTGGATTTGTGTGAATCTCACAGAATATTGAAGCAAGTCATAATTTTCCAATAATTCTTTTGATGAAAAATGAATTAGCATCACTATTTGATTGCTCTGATTGTTTCTAGACAAAGAGAGGTGAATATCAAATTGTGTTCAGATTATTTCGGACAAAGAGGGATTTACTTCAAATTATGCTTAGATCATTTTAGAACAAAGGGGAATGGACTTCAAACTCTACTAAATATCTCTCATATCAATGTTTCTACTTTGAAGTAGACAATGGACAAATTGACTCGGGTTAATAGCACATAGTGATTTCAATCTACGTGATAGCAAAGAACATCATATTGCATCTCTTGAACAAAGCTTTGAGAGAATATGAGAGCATGGTAAATTGAATCCAAACCACTCAACCAATCCATTGACGTGGCCATTGATCAAAACGAAGAACTTGTGAAGAGATGTTAGCCATTCACATTATCCCTTAGCTACAAGACCATGCCAGCTTCAAACCCACTAACACTTATACATCAACCACAACATTCAAAACATAATTGGTTTTCCAACAACATTTCATATTCAATATTCATAACCAAATTATAGACACTAGAGCATGAAATCACTTATCTATAATTATTCTCCTAGAAAAATAGCTATGGATGGGGAATGTTCTACCCAATCGTAGGAAACTTGGCTCATTACTCTCTCAAACCATTTGCTACTGTCAAGTTGGGACTTTGAAATCCATCATGGAAAAGGTTCCATTGATTGACTCTTCCATTCAGACCTCTAGGATAACAACTCTCACAAAACCATAATTCTTCTATGCATAGGCAATTCAAAGGGTGATGACGTTATAGAGTGACTCTCGGGATGAGAGAATTGTAGCCATATGTACTCAATACAAAGCAACACCAACAACATACCATAACCATGATAGAGGAAATGTCTTAGAGATAGAAGGGAAAAAGCAGACTCAAGTAACATAACTAAATGACAGACTATTAGACTGAAATCCCATCCAAGATTCAAATGACATACTCTAATGGAAAAACCCAATGTCATTCTTCATTGACAAATTGAATGGAATGATGGATTGGATGCCATAATTACCAAGAATAATGTCTTTTGGTGCAAGAATCCTAGGCACTGCGTGCCATCACCAAGAAGCCACGAACTCCACTACCAAACTCTAATCACATCAATGCATGAAACCCATAAGCCAAGGTGAACAGAGTTAGGCTTAAACATAAAATAAAAATAATAATCAACGGTCATGACAAGGCTAGGGACAACTACAAGGTCATGGCCACCAGGGATTATAAGACCCTCTCACACCTTTCCCTCTCATGGAGTCATAGTCTCATTTCTTCCCAATGTTCACTCCTCATCCACAATCAACTGGTATTTGGTAATAAGTAGTAACTATTCAAATACAATTACATGAGCTTAGCTCTCGACTATATCATCTTTACAATTGCATTACATGTTGAAAGCTTCAACAATGTGTTACAATTCATCTATTAAAATGACAACTTATTAAAAAAAATGGTTATAAAATCTAGAAAATCATTAGATGTAGCTTAGGTGGTTGAAAATAATGATTGTTACTCTTCTCATCCAAATTCAATTCTTGTAAGTGACATAATACTTTTATTAAGCCCTTATGTAATAATTGAGTTAAATGATTATTAATTGTATTATTATTTACATTATTAAAAAAATTAATACTATTTTTTTCGTATAACAAAATATTATGAACATCTTACACATCACCACTTTAATGATTTTTAAGTACATTCATATAAATGCATTGAAAAATTGAACTTCCATAGATTGGAATAAACTCCCACCCCCATATATTCTCATTCTAAAAAAGTTATCCGTTTAATGATTTTAAGTACTACCATATAAAATACAAAAATGAACTTCTTATATTCTAACTCTAACTAACAAAAAAGTTATATTCTAATTCTAATAAAAGAGTTGTCCCTTTAATGGTTTTTAAGTACTACCATGTAAAATACAAAAGTGAACTTCTTATATTCTAACTCTAACTAATAAAAGTTATATTCTAATTCTAATAAAAAAGTTGCCCCTTAAATGGTTTTAAAGTATGTAAAATGCATTGAAAAATTGAACGTTGATAAATTGGAGTAAACTCCCACCTATTAAAAAAAGAAAAATTGAACTTTGATAGAGTGTAGTAAACATTTTTCATTCAAAAATTAGTTGAAAATGGATAACCAAACCAAAGTTTTATTCCTTGATACATGATGTCATTTAGAAAATATAAACAATGGATAACAAATTTGGAATTTTGATCGCTATGTGAAGGGGAGATATGTCACATCCTTTTCCTTCTCGTTATGGAGAGGACGCGACGAGTGCTATCCAACTAGGTATCTAGCCCCATGAACATAATAAAAATGCATTGAAAGTAAAAACATATGCAAATGTATAATGTATGAAAATACAACGGAAACAAATCTCTTTCAATACATTTATAACAATTCTTAAAACAATACATTGCAAAATTAATACAAGAGGCCCCGCGCAACTAGCTATGTTGCTGCAATGTTCCACCCAACCATAGGCCAGTTGTGCTCATCAATCTCTCAACACAACTGCCACCCCCGAGTTGGGCATGATTTCCACAAGGAAAAAGGGAACAACAGGCTCACACATAGCCAAATACACACCAAGGTTTAGCCAAGCCAATCCACAGTTGGGTTTATCAGGTTGCTAAGACAGTGGAAAGGAGGAATTGCTAAGCTAGTGAGATCAACCAGAGAGTTGTGGACACCTCCACATGAACTATCTAGCTTGGTCTCCACAATACCTACACACCCAACACAAGGAAGTATTCCCTTCACCGCTACACAGTTCCATAACCTCCAATACCCCTTTCTTGAAATCTAACGAGTTATCTGTTATTTCCTTTAGCCTGACCTCTATTTGCTTAGTTCTGTATAATTCTTTAGCCAACTTTAGATGGATCCGATGTATTTTCTTTTACATTAATCATGATCAACTACGGAATGGAGTGATGTCAAGCTTCTTTTCTTTGGCTACCTTGAGTTATTCCTCTAGCTCTGAAACCTTGCTTTCAAGATTTCTCTTGTCCCCTTCAATGTTTACAACTGACAATGCTAATGCATCTTTGTCTGCTTCCAACATCTGATATGCTTCCCTGAGTTTCTCAAACTCTGACAAGGTATCATCGTACTTTCTTTTCAAATCATGTCCCTCTCCTCTTTCTTTCCTTAGAGTTTCTTTCATCTGGGACATCTTTTCTTTATATTGCTCAACATCCTCAACCATATTACCGACATTAACTGCATTGGCTTGGCATGTCGCTACGCCTTCCATTGCGAGAAGTCGAGGGTATTCATCGGTCTTATGCATAACTATCTCTTCAGTTACCATAACAACCACAAGTTGATCACCCATTTTCATTCTCTTTTCTTTTCTCCTCACTATTCTTTTCTTATCCAAGTCAAAAAAGATTGTGTCAAGATTTGCTACAACATATTCCAGGGATGGAATAAAAGGTATCAATCCAAGTTCTACCGAGGGAGTTGGGTTCCCTGTCATTGTGCTACTCGATGGGACGAATGAATCCACTGGATTATCATGGGCTTGGTCTTGCTCCAAATTTTCCCGGTCTCGGTCATCCTGTTCTTTCCTTTTAAACTCTTCGACAACCTTTTCTATTTCTTCTTTTATTCGATCATCCTCCTTTTGTATCCTTTCATCCTCCTCTATCTGACTCTGCTCTACTTCTTCTTGTAGCTTCTGTGTTTCCTCTTCTTGTCGCTTCTGTGCTTCCTCAACTAAACGTTTTTGCGCTTCCTCTAATAATCTTAGGGCCTCCTCTTCTCTTTTCTTTGCAGCTTCTTCATTCTGCTTTTTTTGTTTAACAACACTACTACTGCTTCATTTGCCTCCTACGATCATGATTTTATTTTTGAATCTCCTGCTTAAAGAAACCATGCTACATGCATTGCAATATATTTCCTCATCCAAGTCCTTATGACGAGTATATTCGAAATGTACCCCTACATACGCATAGTGTTTTGAGACCTTGTCCCAAGGATCATTTCTACGGAAACTCTTTTCTCCAAAATGAAAACATTCAAGCTCCTTCACGAAATCAGGAGCCCTCTTTACCTTAGAGAACTTATAACTACCAATTCTAAATGGTAGTCGAGGATAGATGACCTTTTTCATGTTGAACAGAAAGTTCATGAACCCGTCTATATATAGCTGCCTCACTACCTCTTTATGAATAACATAGTCTGTAGCGTATTTGGTAGCAAGGAAGGAGATTTGGATCCCCCATGCATTCTTAAATACAGACCTTCCTTTGAGAAGAAATAATCCCTATATTCGCTCACTATCTCTAATGCTCCTTCAGACATGCAACTGTAATCTTTAAGAAATATTAGCTTGTACAATGGCATTAGAAAGTCTTCACAGATGTTCTTGTAGAAACTATAATACTCATGCGGCCATAAGATTTGGTATGCATAGTATATAGGAGTCCTAGCAGGATCCCATTTGCAATTTAGCATTGTGAAAGGATGTGTCCATAAGATGCAGTCAATCAAGAAAGAGCTCATATAAAATTTCGACTTCCTCTGAGTCAGACCCTCAAGTGTTGTAACTATACACGTGGATATGTTGTTTGCCACAATGTCGGCCTAGTTAAAAATAGTACCCTGTGTGGCCACGTAATATATCAAAGGCACCCAGCTTATCTTATAATATTTTCCATTGGCCTGACCAAAGACCTGATTCATCATTAGGGCTATGAGGCAGTATGGGGTCCATATGTTGGCAGTCTCATATTCTCCCGAGGGCTTTTGGCGAAACTGCTTCCCATGTACCATCATTCTCTTCATACAATCAAACACATCTAAGTCCAACTCCTTTATCCATTTATCTGTCATGTACACCTGAGGTACATGTAGCTTGCATGCTTTAGTTATATATGCAGGGTTGTAAGCAACAAAACCTTGTTTGTCCGTGTTTTCCATAATCATAGTATTTGTATCTTCCAGTGGTAGAATCCAACTGGTCACCTCGGCGCACGAAAAAAGTTTGGGGCGTGTAGAAACTTTAATGATGGTGGATCTCATTATATTTTCATACACTGGTATGTCCTCCAGACCAACATCTAGAACAGTCTGGTCCTTAATCATCTGATAAATCTAACCCCATATGAATTCTGGCTCCACCCAGGTAATAACCTTGGTGTCTTCATGAATAATTTTTTCCTTGGGTAAAATTTCTACCTCGGAATCATCTCCTAGGGCCTGAGCCTTATTCTTCCCTTTCTTAAGCATAATGTTATATAAAGGTGGAAGCTGCAATACAAACATACAAAGAATGACTTAAAAATATCATGGTTTAGTAGTATGCACGCATTACTAATAAAAATACATAGATGTACTATTATTATTGAAAATGCAGAATGATGAATAAGCCTAAGCAAACTCAATAAAATGCCTTTACCAAATAATCTTCAAAAATTTCAGTAGGCTTCATCACGCACGAGTTCTAGACCTCGGAATTTGAAAACAAAAGATTACCTGCGACTTTCTTACAAGTTTGACATTACAACAAATCATGCCAGGGATTCTCCTTACAGAAACCATAGAAAAAATCACAGAGGCTTAATGGCTCTACATAGCAAATGGACTGTCCCTCCTGATCTGGGAAAACCCTAAAACTTTCCCTAGCCAACGGTGAAAACCCCTTCCTCCTGCTGCTCAATAACTTGAACCAGAGGTTGCTCAGTTTGCAAAACGCTCGACTGGTCGCCTTGCCAATGAAAAACCCTGACATCTCAACACTCATATCCTGAGCAGCGAAGCAGGTGGTGCAGAGCAGGTGAGGACAAACTCCTGCGGCCATGCTAACAAGAGTGACCCTCTAATGCAACGGTTAATGGGGTGGAAAAACCCAGGGAAAACCCTTATGAGGTTTGAAAACTTCAACAACCCATTTCTTAAAGGCTTAGGTGAGACTATAAAACACCAAGAATCCTGGGAAACCCTAAAAAGAACATCGCTTATCCAATTAAACAAGCAAGAAAATGACATGGAAGGAATTCGAATCCTACCTAACAGGTGATATCTTGGTGGCTGATGAGATGGAAACTCGCACGGTCAGTGAATCCCGGTGGTGGTTGATGGCTCCAAACGGTGGTGAAAAAACAAATGCTCAAAATGGTAATGAAAATGACCGTAAAACAACCCTTTTGAGGCTTATATAGAGAAACGCCATAAACCACATTAAATGTGACAGATGGTGACCTAGATGACCATGGGTAAACCTCGTTTTAGGGCCAAGGTTAAAAACCTTTATCGTAAAAATCATTCAAAACACAAACAATGGAAGCAACAACATCGGGTGAACTTCAGGAACGAGTTCGACATGATAGGATCACAATTGACTCTCCTGCCTGTGATAAACCTATTGGCAAGCTCCTTAAAAACTTGTTAGAAGCAAAAAGCAGGTTCGCCCATGAGACATTGGCTAAACCACCCGAACACTATCGATTGTGAAAAATGAGTGCATCTGAACACATCCGTTTGCACGACTGAGTCCTACCGATGCGGTCAGCACAACCTCCCGAAAAGACCCGTCGAAAAACTTGTGGAAAGCTTCTGACTACAGGCTGGTGGATAAAGCTTCTTTCCAAGTGAATCGGCTTCATTCCTCGAGTCCACCTGATAATATCGACGCCAACCAATAAGTTCTCCTGAAACTGTTGCCGCCAAGGCCGCAAGTAACAATTGGAAACCGCAAAAATCCCTGTCGATGCCATCGGCTCCACAGTCTGAGTTTCACCGATGAATTGACAAACTCGCATAAGTTTTCCAAAATCGGTAAACAGTGGGCAAAGAATCGACTGAAAAGCTTGAGTTTCTCTGGCGCTTCGACTAGACTTGAGAAGATCAACCGATACATTGGGTGAAAAATCTGAGTTTCAAAAAAGATTTCGCAATCGAGCAAAAAATAGGCTAAGTCATGAAAACTTCTCAAGGGCAAAAATCAAACTGGGGCGGCCTAAATGCTAAAAAATCAAGGGGCGGGGGGCGAAATTACAAAACATTTTGGGTAGTGGTTGCAGTAGCAACACATACCAACATAGATCCATCCTAAACGTGGATCTATCAAGAACCGAGAGGCATCCACTTTCGTGAGGTGTTATTTTTTTAATGACATTTTTTTTTGTTTTACATTTTTTCTTTTATGAGCGGATATAGATTTTTTTAATTATTTTTTATTTGATTTTCTTTTTTTATCTTATGAGCTGACATTACTTTTTTTTTATTTTTGGTACATAATGTTAGTTCGTTACATGTAATGTTACACATCTCCCCCATACTGGGTTGTAAGCACCTCGCTACTCTCAGTGAATGAACTCTCCTAATGCTCTTTATTAATCACTATACTTCCTAGCTTCATATACACTTTGTTCCAATCCACTTCTTGTGTTTAGCACTCAGTTGTGATCCTTGGCTCATTTTTTAACTTCCTTTGACCTCCATGGATTTGAAATGTCTATTTGGAAACCAAGGTTGGCCTTGGACTAAAGTTCACAATTTTGGAACTACCCATGCTATAGTTAGTAACAACTCTCCAAATATAGTCAATCCCTAATTCAATGATTTCGTGGACTAGAATGTCCTCGAACCAATGCCTTTGGCCTTTATTGATAGATTTTATATCAGGGTTTCAAATCAAAGAATATTGGACACAATCAAATAGTTAGAGATCTTCACTTGGGAAAAAGAAGAGGCCTATGACTAGTTTGAATCAAGGTGCAACGAGCTTTATGCTAATTGGTGGAAAAATGAAATAGAGTTCATAAAAAAAATTCTTAACATTCTAACAATGATAATAAAAAAATAGCATAAACAAATGGTAACAACTAACTATTATTTAAGAAGAGTAAATATTTGTGGAAGATAGGTTTATCTACAAACATTCAATGAAATAGGTTCCATACCTAAAGCCCATATGAAATTGCTCAACGAAAATCATTTAATCTCTAAATATTATGTGTCAACTTATTTAATTTCTATTTTTGGCATTTTTTTTTTTTTTAAGGAGCCTTAAACTTAAGGATAGTTAGTTTTCTCTTTCCTTGGAGTCATATACTTGGTAGCATGAATAATTCTATGATGTATGGGATGAACTAAGTAGATTTTGTAAATTTTATTATAAGATTCAATTCATTATATAAATTTATGTTGTGAAGATGGAGTTTTATTTGTAAATAATTAATTTATTATAATCACACACATATATAAGTCAATTGGTTCTAGCCCAAGTGATTGTGAGATTGAGTGTTATCTTTTCCACTCAAGTTCTATTTCGTAAGTGGCATGTTGAGCTCATAATTACACACATATATAAGTCAATTGGTTCTAGCCCAAGTGATTGTGAGATTGAGTATTATCTTTTCCACTCAAGTTCTATTTCGTAAGTGGCATGATGTATGGGATGAACTAAGTAGATTTTGTAAATTTTATTATAAGATTCAATTCATTATATAAATTTATGTTGTGAAGATGGAGTTTTATTTGTAAATAATTAATTTATTATAATCACACACATATATAAGTCAATTGGTTCTAGCCCAAGTGATTGTGAGATTAAGTGTTATCTTTTCCACTCAAGTTCTATTTCGTAAGTGGCATGTTGAGCTCATAATAAGTATATTGATATAAAATATTCGAACTTTATTGTTCATTGACCTTATGCCTTGAAAAATATAAAATTTACCTTAGATACCATCCTCAAAATAAATAAAAATTCTAAAAAATTTGTCTAAAGATAAATGCTTAAAAATATATAAAAATATAATATATGTTTAAAAATAAAATAACATGCCAAATGTCAACCATAAAAGTATTATATCTCCATCACAATTTTTATACGCATTTCCTTGATATAAATTATTTCTCAATCACAATTTTTATACGCATTTCCTTAGTATAAATGAATGAGTGGTCTCCCTCTTGAATTGCAATGGCTAATAATGTTTGAATTGTAACATATGGTTGGGATTTATCCTATAGCTATGGTGGACGAGGATAAACTTTAAATCCTAAAATAATTAAGAGGGATATTATGACATTATGATTGTAAAGTGGAAGAAGCCTCATTTTCCCTTTTAGTCATCAAGAGGGATATTATGACATTATGATTGTAAAGTGGAAGAAGCCTCATTTGCCCTTTTAGTCATCAAGACCATTAAAAATAATGATTTTGTGGTGTGGTTTCATTTACAGTGACTCCATAAAGATAAAATTTATCTTGGATCCATAAAGATAAAATTTATCTTGGATAAGAATATAAAGGATAGATATATGTACTAATCTAATAAATGAAATAAGTAACTAATTCAAAATAGATTAAACAAGGCTATGTCTCTAAATTTGGGATTAGATGTAGTGATGATATTTTGGTTCATTGGTACTTACTGTCAAATATGGTATTTGTCATTCCTATCAAAGGTACGGTTGAGAGAACTACCAAAGAATTTTTCAATGCATATGTAAAGTTCATGTTAGAGGTTTAAATGGTCTTTCTAGGAGAGGTAGTAGCATTCACATTCATATTACTAAATGTTTGTGAGAACCCTTGAATGAAGTCTTGTTGGTCCAAATAACATTGAACATAAAATAATGTTAGCAAATTATTTGATGAAACAACCAAACTACCCTTAGACAAGTTGAGGAATCCCAAGATGACATTTTGGGTGGATACTTATAATGAAGATTTGATTGAAACAAAAATTTGCTATGTTTGTTTAAGGTCCTCATTTTGACCCCTATTGTATGTATTGGCTTATGATGTAAATGTTTTGTATATGTGATGTATAATTCTTAACGAGGAGCTCAAGGCCAAGGTCCCTTTAGTGAATGGTCTATTTAAAAGGATAGTAAGCTAGGTTTGATATGCCATGTGCTAAACAACCATGGAAGATGTAAAGCATGCAAATGTTTATAATGTTAATAAAAATGTCCAAAGGGGCTAGCTATGGGGGCTATGTTATCCACCAGGGAGGTGTGAGCGGGTTATGGGATTGACCTTTTTGCTACCAAGTGTTACCTTGAGAATCCCTATGTCATAAATAGCATGAACTATCTCATTAAATTCCTTAAATTGGAATTTAACCTTGTTGGGTAAGGGTGACTGCATAGGAAGCTTCTAAGTTAGTGGGCGCAGGAGGAAGTATACAGGTGAGGGTCACTGATTAGTTGAGAAGTCAACCTTGTGCATGGAAATTCAGGAAAAAGGAAAACTCATCCTCATTCTAGGAGACACAGATTCCATTCGATCATTCTTCCATGGAGCTCTGCGTGTAGTAGGAAGGGAGCTAAGAACCCTGTGTGTAGAATGTTGTGAATTCTTGTGAGTTGGAAAGGCCATGGAGATAAGATCTATACTGGTTTAGATGTATTTTGGACCGTCTATACCTTCCCAGGACAATGATTGAGGGAAAGAAACAATCGAGGGACTAGGGAGGCAGAGAAGGGAACCTTCCTCAACTGTGCATGGAGGAGAAGAAGGTGTCGAGACTAGATGAAGCCATTGAGATGGAAAATTTCCATGGCAAAGCATACTGTGTTTTCAGTGATCCTAAGAGATTCCTTAGTGAGTAGCATAGCCCAGCTCGGGGGTGGTCTCTGAGTGCTGGAAGATTATAGGCCAAGCAGAGATCTATGGTTGGGTGGAATGTTGCACCCACATAGCCAATTGCTTGGACTATTTTCCATTCAAAAAGATAAGTGTTATTGTGTTGAATGCTCATAATTTCTACGTGATGGATGAATGTGCATTCATGGTTGAATTCTATGGACAGTTAGATTGAATTGTTCATTAAGTTGTTTGTCCTTTGCTTGAGATAATTTGCATACATATATGCATGGGTTATTGTATGTATGCATGGGATTATGTTATAACTCAGTTATATTCTTGGTTATGCATGCTTAATAATCTTGCACAAATCCTAGAAGTTATATGAATGTGAAATAAGGAAAATAAAGCATGAATCCTTTGTTGTTATTGTCCATGATGAACAAGTTGGTCTATGCATGAAGTGTTGTGTAATTTTCTTATACACTTTATGGTATGTGTTTAATTGCATTTCCGTAAGTCTTAGAGACCTTGAAGGTTTGGGTCTGTGTGATTGAGGTTGAAAGTCCTTGTGCAAATTAATTGGAATATATTGAATGACTACATGTGCTCAATCGTGCTTATGTTTCATAAGTTGTATATTAAATCAAGCGTTAAATTCCTTTTTATGCATAGTTGAGGGCATTTGTAACCGTCCTTATGTTTACGCAACCATGATACGAATATCGAAAGCTTATATTTATTCCCTAATCATGTTTTGGTAGGGCTTGGTGATAGTCACTTAATAAAAATTATGACGATGGGAACTCCATGGTCGTGTGCTTGAATCAATTGAGTTTCCACCTCCCAAATCATAAGGATTCATAGAGTTTACATGGTAGGGTCAATGCATAAGTCCAAACGTGGAATTTATCTAAGTATTGGCCTATGTAAATCAAAGTAATCACATCTATTGTTTGCTATACCAAGAGGAAATTAGGGTCGTTGATCAATGAGAAAGGGTTGTGGAAAAAGTGGAAAAAACGTATAAGCACTGGCCTATGAAGGTTGGAGAAATCTCGACCATTGATCATTGTTTCAAATTCAATCGGAGCCATCAATCACAAGGCCGATGTGCCAACTTCCGATTCCTGATGTCAGGAAGACCATGTGTTGACGTCGAAATGTGGAAGTCGAGAGAGAAATTATTCAAGGTTTTTATGCCATGTCGACTTACGACTCCCAACATCGGGAAGGAGGTGTTTTGCCAACGTCAAAAGTCAGTAGTGATTTCGTTGAAATTTTTAGTGCAATGTCGACTTCCAACTTCTGACGTCGGGGAGGCGAGGTGCCGACGTCAGAATGCAGAATTCAGGAGTGAAATTGTTAAGAGTTGGTTTGTTCTGCTGACTTTCGACTACTAATGTTGAGAAGGCACAGTGTCGACGTCGGAATGCAGAAGTCAAGAGAGGAATAGTTAAAAGTTATGAAGGCGTGTTGACTTCCGACTGTACGAAATGCAGAAATCGGAATGCAAAAGACATAATGGATTTTGTTGAGGTTTTTCAGTGTTGACTTCTAACTTCTGAATATATAGAAAACTCAAGATCATCACGAAAGTGTTAGGATCGGGCCAAAAGGATGATTAATGACCGTCAGGTCTAAATAGTTAAGCAAGTGGGATTGCATCAGGGTCGTTAGATTCGGTCATTAGGACAAATTAAGCAGTCGTGATCAACTATACGATGATTAAGGGGTTGATTAACCATGATTAATGTGTTAATAAACCCTTCACTTATGATTAAGGGGTATTGGGCCATAAGAGGCCGAATTTAATGATCAAAATGGTTTATAAATTTAATTATCTGGCTAATTAATGAAGTGTAAGGTCTGGATTAGTCAACATATGAATTATTGAATCATATTGGATTGTTTGGGAAAATGTTTGGAAGCCCGATTTGGTGGGAGGTTCTTTCGATGCCTATTTGGAGGAAGGAAGGCATCATAAAATGGAATCAAGAAAAAGAAAATTTTGGTTTGGCCATTCCAAGAAGTCTCCCATTGTCTTAAAAGACACTAGAGGTGGTTGGGGACATTACAATTTGCATGTGGGTTGCATGAGGGTTGCATGAATTTAATTTTTGAGTTGGCAAAGTATTGAATACTAGCAAATTCTAACTAGGGGTTTTACAAAATGAATGTAAGAGGCATACCACAAATATTCATGCTAAAGGAAACTAGCCAACTGAATGACAAAGTATTTGCAAAATAAGTCTTGTAGATATTTGTGAAAACTCTTTCATGGAATTTAATGATTTCCCAAGCATTGGTATATTTTGGATGCCATTAACAATGCAAATGCTAAAATATAGGCATAACTGAGAATCTGTCGTAATCAATAATCATTAATATGTGTTAGTAAGCAATTGTAAGACAATGATACTCTAGTCAATTATCACATGCAAAAGGAATCAATGTTGCATTTGTTGCTTCATCTTCACAATGGTTTGCATGTCCTCCTCTAAAGTTTGAAAAATTTCTCCTTTTGGATCTAGACAAAGGAAACTCGGTGTCATTTAATGAAACCATTATTTAGTCAAGAAACCCCCAAGTAACAATGGTCACATGAATTGCAAGAAGGAGGTCATAGGGTCAAGTCCTTGGGCTTCCTACCTCTGTGGATATTGCGAGATTCACTCGGTCCCCACTGGGTTAGGTTGTCAAAACTACAACCGAATGGTTTACCCTTGGTACCATCCTCGAAATGAGAGGAAGTACATAAAGGGATTCCTATGATGTGTATTCCATAAAAATAGAAAAAAAGGGCCCTAGTTCATGGAATATGTGGCCCTCTTTTTGAGGCATGACACCTTGGTTTCAACTCACATAAAAATATATATGTTTGCATCTTGAGATGAGTTAGATTACCCAATATCCCTTTGGAATATTGAGGCTACTAAAGTCTAGAATCCATTACCGATGTTTTGGGTAGATTTATCCCTCTAGCTTAAAACTAGTAAGCATGTTTTGAATATTTATGCCCGGATTTGTATTATGTTGATTTATACAAAAACCTTCTTGGTCAAATTGTGTAGGAGAGCAAATATCGATATCAAACACAACCTTTGGATTATGATTGAACATTCCTTTATTATAGATTCTATTTCAACCATGAACATGTGTCAATGTCATGTACAGAAGGAAAAGTTTCCACAAATTACCAAAAGAGAAAATAGAAAGCCTTCTGGTTCGAAACATTCAAAGATGGACAACCATTGAGCAAGTCCAAAAAAGAACTTGGCATTATTTACATGTACATTATTAACAAATGTTAATTTTTCACTTCCAATGTTGTGCCAATAGGTAAACTAATATGGCCATGACTCCAAAGGCAAATTCATTATATGAAGACTCTTATCGAAAGGGTAAACCGAGAGATGAGACATTCATGGATTCAATTTTTCATATCATGAAACCACTCCAATTTTTGTGACTCCAATGAATGAGGCAAAGCAATTACCAGTGATAACAACTCCAACAATTCAATTGCTAGTGAGTTGTTGGTTAATCAAAATCAAGTGAAAGTAAGAGAAAAATAGTAGAAACTAGTCAAATCATAAAACGACCTTTAACATATAAATATCTAATTTATCACCTAAATTAGACATAGATATAAAATGGATAATTTATCATGTATATGAAATTTCATTAAGATCTTCATTGAAATCCTCATATTAAACATAAAAAAAATCATTTATAATCATTTTTTACGTTTGATATATTTTTTATTATCTTTATTGGTTTAGAAAAAGTGGGTACATCGTCCTTTCTTGTAAATTATGAAGATTACAAAACTTTGTTTGTGGTTAGCAATTCAATTAGTTAATTATCATGCTTTCTCCATGGATAAGTTGAGGATCGTTTGCTTAGAAAGCATGCTTATTTATCATTTTGTTTTCTAATTGCTTATTTACTTGTAAAGATTTGAGTATGTTTGAGCCTTTATTTATGTTATGGTGTGGTTTTTATTTTGCAAATTTTTGCCTTAGCTTTCATAAGTGTTTTTTTATAAGTTTTCAGGATTGGTATTGTGCTTTCTTGAATTGTGTTGAAGGTTTCTTTTATGAGGGAGTGAGGTTTTGTGGACACCCTTTGGTGTTGGAATACCAGTGTTTTTATTTCATTAAAGACGTTGTGTTATTATGACAGTTGTATATAATACTTGGTATCATAGTTATGTAATAGTTACCTTTGATTCTTATAAATATCAAAGAACTTCCTTTTTCTTCTTAAAAATTTGCTGGACATGATTGACAACTGGCTTGAAATATTTATTATAATGAAGCTATGAAATATTTATTATAATGAAGCTATAATAACTGAGCAAGTTGATAAAACTATGATCATTTGTTACATAGTCGCTATCCTCGTCATCAAATGTACATAATAATAAGAATTTGGAGGCCGACAACTTTATGCTTTGTGGCTCATTCGTTTTAAGGAAGGAATATAATCATTTACAATAAATAAGTTGGTGGGAGTACCCTATCACATAATGTGCATGAACTAGTCCTTTAAAAGTCTTCATAATGATGGGGGGTGGGCCAAGGGTGACTCCCAACGCCTATGCATTTGCAAAAGTATAACAATGAGTTAATATTTTTTGGTTTGGAATTCTAGGAAATTTGTGAAGGTTTATAGTATTTTAGTACATCTTGAATGAGGACATGCACATGGGACTAGAAGGCCATCATGCTGGTTAGGTTTTTCCAACAATTTTATCTAGTAGAGGATGAATAATGTAAAGTTTGTTTAAATGATGGTAGTAGGGTATGTAGAGTAGAGTAGAGGATGAATAATCTAAAGTTTGTTTTAATGATGGTATAGTAGGGTATGGTTTAGGAAAGAGATGGTTAGAGTAGAGTAGAGGATGAATAATGTAAATTTTGTTTTAATGATGGTATAGTAGGGTATGGTTTAGGAAAGAGATGGTTAGGTGTAAGGGTGGAGTTATGTAGGGTGGGTGTAATTATGTGATATATTTTAATGTGTGGTATTTGATTTTAAGGTTTGATTGTACAATAATTGCAATACGGATATGTTAGTACAAAGGCATTGTATTATAGTATCAAGGGGTGAATCCATGAAGATGGGGTCTTATGAGAAAATAAATTTGATTTTTTTCATGTTTTTTAACTTTGGGTGAACGAAAGTGACATTTTTGTTTAGAATTTCACTTTTAAGTAAAAACAAAACTTTTAGAGAATTATGTTAGCTTTCTATTCATAATTTTTTCAATTTTTTATTTATTGATATTTGATATGTCATTTTGGCAAATGTTTGACAGTGTGTCCTTATAAAATGAAATGACTAAAAAATAGTCACGTTTGGTTGCGCCCCTAAAATCATTGTTGAACTTGTGTTTTGCAAAAAAAAAATATGTTACGACAATCTACACACAATATACTATTGCGGTGACTATAAGTTTGTAACCAACATATCTATATACTAATTTTAATATTTTTTTGAATTTGATCAATAGGAAAACTTTGTCAGTTTTAAACATGTTTTTGATTGTGACACTTTTCTCTCAATTGACTATAAAACTTAAAAATCTATGAATACCCTTTTGAAATAGACACTCCAATTAACTGCACCATATTTATTTCAATTTTTTAGGCGGTGTATTTTTAAAGTTATATATTTTTCATTTCACCGCATTTTGAAAGAGATGAAACTAAACTCGACACATGCTAAGAAACAAAAAAAATAAAAATACTTGATCTCACCTATACACAACAAAATCTATACCCACGGAAAGTAGATTTAATGACCAAAGTAAATGTATCAAGTCCGACAGTTGATTTGTAGTGTAAGACATCCATTTTACCTTCCAAAAATGGAGAAACCTGAAAACTGTGTAGGTTTCAGGTCTCAGAGGTTATTCGGCCGAATAATGTTTTTCCGTTACGGAACCGTTACAAGCAAGGTTGTTCGGCCGAAAAACGAAACGCAAAAAAGAAATTTCTTCAGCCAGATTTTTTTTTACGTTATCTATATGTTCGTATAAATAAAACGAAAGAGACTCATTATTTTCGCACCTTTTCATTTTGTATAAGTAAAAATATTTTGAAGGGGTTTTCAAATGAGATTTCTTTTGCCAGATGAGTTTTTTTACAAGGTATTTTTCTTCTTATTTATTTCCAAGGGGTACATTGAAAGAGTTTTTTCCCAAGGCACTTTTGCCAAAGATTTTGTGTTCTAAAGTATTTTTGCAAAGAAGTTATTTATTTGCAAGAAGTTTTTTCATAGAAATTTTTTTCCAAGATATTTTTGCAAAGTAGGTTATTTCTTTACAATGGGTTTTTCCAAAGAGTTTTTTTTTTCAAGGTATTTTTGCAAAGGAGTTATTTCTTTGCAAGGGGTTTTTTCAAATAGTTTTTTTTCCAAGGTATTTTTGCAAAGTAGGTTATTTCTTTGCAATGTATTTTCTCAAAGAGTTTTTTTGCAAGATATTTTTGCAAATGAGTTTTTTTTTTCAAAATATTTATATAAGTTGTTTTTTCAAAGAGTTTTTTTTTCCAATTGTTTTACAAAGAAGATTTTTTTACAAGGTGTTCTTATTTTTTTCCAAGGGTTTTTCCAAAGGAGATTAAACAATCATGAGAAATTAAAAAAACCGTAAAAAAAAAGTGATCGTAAACGTGATGACAATGCTAATAGCGAAAAACAAAAACTCAGAAATAGAGCCAAAAGAGCAAGGGTTGCAGAAACAAAAGAGAGAATTGAAGATATAAGAATAGATTTACATGACACTATTGATGAAATGGAAATTGAAAATAGGGTACAAGAAGAACAAATGGAAGTTGAAGAGACCATTGTTGAAGATGTAAATAGTGATTTAGATGTTAATGTTGATGAAGTCAATATTGAAGATCAAAATCAAGATCCAGAAATTGGGCCTGGTATGTATATATCATGTATTTTCCAAATTCATTTTTTATAATGAATTGTATTTTTGGACATATGTTAAATTAAATTTAACTTGATGTATAGGTACTTTCACCATTGATGATGAAATGTTAGAAGACATAGATTGCGACAAATATGGAGAAAAATTACCCATACATGTTGCACGATATCGTGCTACAAAAATTTATGATGATATTCTCAAGGATTGTTCAATAGCAGGACAAGCGCAAATTTTGAGATGTTTATTGGTGTCTAAGAAGTTAAAAGGTGCTACGTCATTATTAGGTATTCACAAGGTGACAAAAGAGTCGAAACTGAAACATAACGTGATAGAAAATATAGGTGATGCAATAAAAAAATTTGGAAAATCCAGAAAGAAAGATACTAGTGTTGCACGTAGAGCAATTCAAACAACAATTGTTTCAGCTAGTACTAGACAAAAACGTTTGACAACACAACTAGCACAAGCAATTAGAACCTCAAGAAAGACATTATACAAACATAGAAAATTCAGAATGCAAATAGATGAAAATGATGAACTTGCTTGCTGGGCAATTATTTGTAGACAACTTTACAAAGATAAAATGGAAGAAGGTGTTAAAGATATTGTACAGAAATATTGGTTGGAACATGCTCGAGTTTCACCAAATTCGAGGGATGTGATATGACAAAGAGTATCATGAAATGTATATGAAAGCCGTCCAAAACATATACTGGAAATGACACAAGTACAATTGTTTAATAAATTCAAGGAGGATCATCGTGGAATTAATATGTCAATCACTACATTTGTGCAACAAAAACCATGGTATGTTAGACCTATTACTATACGGGACACATGCTGTTGTCGTTATCATGTGCATTTTCAATTATATTACGACACGTTTCTTGAATTTGGTAAAATGTTTTGGACAAATTCCCACCTTCGCCCACAGTACGTGAATTCATATCTCAAACTCTATGTGAGAGAAATCACGATGAAGTATTTTATAATAAGAAATGTGTCAATGGAAAACATTGTCATGGTTGTGGAAATCTTGTTTTATTCCACACTAAATACCCTATCGATAATGATCAGTCACTTTCAAATGTAACCATTGATTGGAGAAGATATGAATACAACAATTATTCTACAAGTTCTAGTGATGCACATTCCAAAAGAATTGATTTGCGAGAAGATAAAATATGTGTGACTGGTTTTCTAAAGAAATTTGAAAGTGAAATTTATAAATACACCAAGCATTCACATAAGCACGATGGCAAAGACCTTCAATTCAAACATTCCCATGAAATTTTTTCAGCTGGAACAATTTTATCTGTGGTTGATTTTGCAGAAAACTACACATTTGTTGCACAAAAAGATATTCAAAGTGAATACTATCATTCTGACCAAGTTTCAATATTTGTCCATGTTCTATATATACATTCTCAACAAGATGTTGATAGCATTGAAAGCATGTGTGGCAATCAAGATGTGATTAAAGAATATCACTTTTATATCAGCGATGATCGTACACATGATATACATTTTGTTCAACATTGTATTGAAAATTTTCTCTACGATTCACTAAAAAGTCGTAAAGTTAAATTCAATGAACATTAGATATGGTTGGATGGATGTGCGGGACAATTTAAATCTTCATGATCTTTTTTTTGGTTATGTCGACTTCATAAAGCACTGAACATTAAACATCATTGGAATTTCTTTGAAATTGGACATGGAAAAGGTGAACATGATGGTGCAGGAGCATGCGTAAAAAGAGCACTTCGAAGATGGCAAATGAACGATTCTTCTAGACGATTCCATTCAGCTGCAGAGGTTCTTCAATGGTGTAAATCACATCCAAGCCATGATTGTAGTCAACAATCAAAAGATGTGCACAAGTATGCACATTATTTTTTTCATTTATATTAATTGTCAATTTTAAAAAATGTATGTACTAACATTGAAGTATTTGTACACTCACATTAAAAGTTGTCATTTGTGATTTATCATTTATTGTGTAGGTTTTTTTGGCTTGTTGGGGTCCAAGATATAGATAGATCAATACCATACGAGGCTAGCACCATACATGGGACTAGAGAAATTCACTATATTCAAACAAAATCCTTCCAAAACATGTTTGCATTTGATAGTAGAAAGCAATCATGTTTTTGTCATATTTGAACTAAAAATGTTGAATCTACAGAAGTTTGTGAAAACATAACAAACAACTACATAAAACATTGGAAACACACAAAGATTAATACAAAAGGGAAAATGCCACTAGCAAGCATAGAATAATTAGAATCAGGAGAAACAGAAATATCATCTGATGGCGATAGAATTTCAGATCTTGTTAGAGAAGGTAATGATGTTGTTGATTGTTCAATGTTGTCCATCACCTTATGTGTATATAGTCAATTTAATTCACTTAAAAACTCTAACGCCAATTGTAATTTGCATAGGAGATGTTTTTGCTATGATTGCACCTTTAGACAACAACGAAAATGTAAAATATTATTTGATGTGATGCATTGAAGGAAAAATGAATTTATTGGAGGACTATAATGACAACGGATTTACATACGAGAGAGGATCCATCATTTTAAAAGGCTATTTTTCGTAGCAGACCCGTATGACTGAAAATTATGTCTACTTTCAGGATTATGAACCCGATGTTATATGTTGTCAGTATAGTCATTTAGTATGTGCATCTCGAATAAAATTGGTACAAGTTCCATCGAAAAAAAACTTAAAAAATAAAAAATGGAAACTGTCCAAATATGACCATGAACGAATAATTGAGGACGGCATTCCATTGCGATGGTTTTAACTATATTATTTCTTGTTTTATGTGAAAATTGGCTATCATGCTCAAAGATGGATTGATGTTTTAGAATTCAAAATAATTGTGTACTTAGTCATTTAGTATGTTACCTTATTAGAAGTCACTTTAATGTTACCTTAGAAGTCATTAAACTTTAATTTATTAGAATTCAGAATCAAGTTGCTAATTTTACCTTTGAAGTCATGGACTGAACTTTAATTTATTAGAATTCATAATCAAGTTGCTAATGTTACCTTAGAAACTTCATGGATTGAACTTTAATTTATTAGAAATCAAAATCAAATTGCTAATGTTACCTTAGGAATAAAAAATAATAAAATTCAGAATCAAGTTGCTAATGTTACATTAGAAATGAAAAATAATAGAATTAAGAATTAAGTTGCTAATGTTACCTTAGTAATAAAAAATATAATAATTCAGAATCAAGTTGCTAATGTTACCTTAGAAAATTCATGGATTGAGCTTTAATTTATTAGAATTTAGAATCAAGTTGCGAATTTTACCTGTGCTTGGATTTGCCCTATCAAAACTTCGTAACATTCATAATCTTTCCTAACATTCATTCATACATTCATATATTTGCACCTATCAAAACTTCATAACATTTCCTAACATTCTCCACATTGATTCCTAACATTCCCCACACATCAATTCTTAACATTAGATTGCACCTATCAAAACTTTCTAACATTCCTAAAATTCTCAACTTCTCAACACTAAGAACATTTTACATCTACAAACATAAATAAATTTAATAATACATACATTCATATATTTGCACCTATCAAAACTTCATAACATTTCATAACATTCATTCTTAACATTCATTCCTAACCTTTATATATTTGCAGATCCTATCAAAACTTCCTAACCTTTCCTAACATTCATTCTTAACATTCATATATTTGCACATATCAAAACTTCCTAACATTCCCCACATTGATTCCTAACATTCCTCACACATTAATTCTTAACATTAGATTGCACCTATCAAAACTACCTAACATTCCTAAAATTCTCAACTTCTCAACACTAAAAACATTTTACATATACAAACATACATAAATTTAATAATACATACATTCATATATTTGCATCTATCAAAACTTCCTAACATTCATATATTTGCACCTATAAAAAATTCATAACCTTTCCTAGCATTCATTCTTAACATTCATATATTTGCACCTATCAAAACTTTCTAACATTCTTAACATTCATTTCTAACATTCCCCATATTGATTCCTAACATTCCCCACATTGATTCTTAACATTAGATTGCATCTATCAAACATAAAAACATTAAAAAACATTAAAAACATTTTACATCTACAAACATACATAAATTTAATAATACATGCATTCATATATTTGCACCTATCAAAGATGTGCAAATAATATATGTTAGGAATGAATGTTATTCATATATTTTACATCTATAAACATATGTAAGGAATGAATGTTAACATTCATTCCTAACATTCATATATTTGCACCTATCAAAACTTCCTATCATTCCTAACATTTCCTAACATTCATTTCTAACATTCCCCACATTGATTCTTAACATTAGATTACACCTATAAAAAATTCCTAACATTCCTAACATTCCTAAAATTCTCAACTTCTCAACACTAAAATTAACATTCCCCATTGCCACATTCACTCTTAACATTCCCCATATTCATTCTTAACATTAACATTCCCCATATATTCATTCTTAACATTGGATTGCACCTATCAAAACTTCCTAACATTTCTATCATTCTCAACTTCTCAACAACAAACATACATAAATTTAATAATACATACATTCATATATTTGTACCTATCAAAACTTCCTAACATTCATAACCTTTACATATACATGTATATAATCCAAAAAACAATATCTAAGGTCAATGTACATGTATATAATCCAAAAAAAAATCATGAACATGTGAGTTCAATGTACATGTATATAATCAAAAAAAACAATCATGAACATGTGTATAATCCAAAAATTAAGCTCCTTGATGTCTGAATCAACTACAATATATGTATAACAAAAAAAGAACAATATAAATAATTCTTTAAATGGAAGTCCACCATTATCCTCCACTAGGGTCTTCCCTTAGACTTATAACAATCTGCAACATGTAGAAAAACAGATTGTGAATACCATACATTATTTAAACAATTTTAAACTAAAATCAAAACATTAAAACATTAAACTAATATATTTAAGAACAATACAATTATTAACAAAATTACCTCAAATTCTCTGTCATCCAATGGAGTCTTCCTTTTGCCTTTAAAAGGTGGAGGAGACCCAAGCTACAACATGTATAAAAACAATTTATATATCTTACAAATTATTTAAACTATTTTAAACTAAATTCAAAAAAATAAAATATAAAACTTATAATTCCACCACTATCCTCCAATGGAGTCTTCCCTTTGCCTCGAAAAGGTCAAAGAGACCCAAGCTTCAACATATATAAAAACAATTTACAAATGTCAAAAATTATTTAAACTATTTAAACTTATATATCAGAGAACAATTCAATTATAAACAAAATTACCTTAGCGCCAATATCCACATCCATCAGAGAACATTTATCTTCACCGCCAATTTCAATATATTCTCTTCCCTTAAAATTTAAATTTTGTTAATAAATAAATCATAGTAAAAGAAAAAAAATAAGCTTAAGCAATTAACTTAAAACTGAAACAAAAAAAATAAAATCATTAGCTCACAATAGATGGAAAATCATCTAAAAAGTTTGAATCTAATGAACCTGCATGGATAAGTCGAATTAACAGTAAGATACATAGTTAAATTTAAAAACAAAAAATAAAATATCTTTCAAACATAAATATAAATATATGTAAGTATTAAATATACCTCTCCAATACGCTCTTCTACATTTTCAGTATTTTGACTAGTGGAGACTCTAAAATTATGTTCATTTAACAGTCGAGAAAACTGAAACCAATAAACATTTACATAACATATTTATTACTATACATCAAAAAATAATTTATCATACATAGATATAATGTAAGTTCAATTCAAAATAAATAAATAAAGTTAATAAATTGAAAGTACACAAACCTCTCCTATACTTGACGTATCATTAGATATTCTATCCAAAGCTATATCACGACAAAACTTGGCATAGGCCTTTAGATCTTCAATTCCCATACAATCTAACTCATCATTTGTTTTGTAAACAAAATCTTGCCGAATAGTGGCTCGAGCCCTCTCTCGACTCAATCCAACATCAACTCCTACAAATGCCAAAGTCAAACCTTCGACAACATTATGCCTTGCAGTTGTCCCAACTTGTGATGTGGGCTCCATCTATGATTTGTAAGTCACAAGCCTAGGTGGACGAGATATCTGAGGTGGAGGTCGAAGAGTACTGGGATCTCTAAGAGCACCTTTTCGATTGTATATCCTCCCCTTTCCAACTCCATAAAACTCGAAATGAATATTAGTATAGTTTGGCTTCATTCCTAAAAAAATTCGACATAAAAAAACCTAGCAAAATAATTAGGAACCTCATCGTTGCATGGCAACCGGCCATAGGCTGTAAGGAACCGACCATAAAAAAACTGTACAAGTTCAGGGTGCTTAAAATATTGCACTTTCAATGCTTTGCGCTTTAGGCCCTCTTTGAAGTTAAACATTGAGTTGGCATGTTCTCTAGTCACTCTCTCCTTCACAACAACCCACTTGTCTAGACCCATCACCTGTGCTTTTCTTCTCTGCATCAAGGCAAAAAAATAGTCTGTTGTTGGTCCAAGATCTTCATATACCTCAATGAATTTTTGCAATGATTGCAAAACTATATCTATACTTTGTTTGTTCTTTGGAGTGAGATCCAAACTAGAAAGATCGTTTTGCAGCTTGTCATAGTGAGCCCTACAACTTTCAAGGGTCGTTTGTTTATTACCAATTTCCCATGGAAGCTCCTCTGGTAAATTTGATGGATAGGTCAAAATGGGTGTACAACCCTCAGCTAGTTGGACATATTGCGTCCTAGCTTGACCTTTGCCACCCTGTGTAGGATGGCGAGCCTCTTGCGAACCTTGCTCTGCATCCATGCTTGTCTCCCGTACAGAAGGTCGAGATCCACGTTCACCCATAGAGGATAAAGGGGAATCATCTCTATCACTATCGCCATGTCGATGATCAGACGAATGTGAACTATACAATAAGCTTGAATCCCGAGGTGAAGTCGACAATCTTCAGTTTTCATTTGGGACACCAACTCCCAGAGAATGTGATGACCTTCTATGCTTCTGTCTCAAAGGCTGCTTCCTTTCCATTTGATATGATATCTACAAGTTTACACAAATATCAACTCATCACATATTCAAATTCTACATGTTAATTAATCAACTTCAAAGACCTAGCTACTAAAAAAACTAAGATTTTAATAAGGACGTAGATGTCCCTAATATTATCTAATAGTTCTTAAAATGAATATAGCTAATTTATTATCTATTTCCATTTGATATGATATCTACAAGTTTACACAAATATCAACTCATAACATATTCAAATTCTGCATGTTAATTCCTCAACTTCAAAGACCTAGCTACTAAAAAATCTAAGTTTTTAATAAGGACCTAGATGTCCCTAATATTATCTAATACATCAACTCATAACATATTCAAATTCTACATGTTAATTCCTCAACTTCAAAGACCTAGCTACTAAAAAAACTAAGTTTTTAATAAGGACCTAGATGTCTATAATATTATCTAATAGTTTTTAAAATGAATATAGCTAATTTATTATCTAATAGTTTTGAAAATGAATATAGCTACAAATATTTTCATTATTCCATAAAATCATAAAAAAAATTGTTATCGATTTGAATTATTATGATATGTGGTTACAATGTAAGCACTCAAAAATAAAAACAATTAAAATTATACTAATAATATTTATCTAGTAAGCCACCCAAATACAAACAAAGCAAGAAGTAGGCAATGGTAATTATAGAACTAATCTTGAAGTAGTGAGATAAAATTTTGATTTATTTTGTATTAACTACATGGGACATATAGGTATACTTATTAGCAATATAAATACTTACCATAATAAAAGACATGTTATAACAAAATAAAGTATAGGAAGCAATGTCAGAATTTAATTCCAAACAAAAAGATGTTGCACTTTGTCCATTTGGACAGAATGCATGATGCACTCTGTCCACATGGACAGAGTGCATGCACTTTGTCCACACATTAACTATCGAATGATAAATTTGGGTAATAGTACATACCTTGAAGAAGAAACAAGTAAAAACATTACTACTTCCGCTTCCTCTAAATTTTATGTGTAGATATCAATCTTGGAGTAATTGGAGTTATAGATTTGATCATTCATATCTATAACTCCAAATACTCTGTGACCCATATTTACAAATAAAGATAAATGACCCTTCTTTATATAAATGACACTGCAACCAATATCTACAAATAAACTCGATCAACAAAGGAAGCAAAAACAAACCAACCACCGAAAAAACAAACAATACCTACCAACAATGTACAAAAAGTTATAGTATGAAAAGTGTAATCATCAACATTTGCATATTACTCATATTAATACACATGTAATCAGTTCAGCTTAGAGCTCATGTATAAATAGTTTACTTTGTATATATTTTTCTATAACCCTTTGTATATGTTAAAGCTTAACCACAAACAGATCTTACTTTTATGAATGCAGAGTTAATCTTTGGCTATTTATAGGCTTAATAATCAGTACAATATCCTAATATAATGGTAAGTATAAACTGTAACTAATAATCATTATACAGGTTATTTGAGATTCTTTTATGACATATATTAATGGGAATGATACTAACCTCAGTGTAATAATAATTGTTATTTATAATATTTGACATTTTATATTAAAAATACATAGTTCAAACAATCAGTACTCGGTAATATTTGGTATTTTATATTAAAAATATATAGTTCAAACAACAGTAATCGGTAATATTTGGTATTTTATGTGCAATAATATTTTTTGTTTTGTTTATGATTTATTTAAAAACAACTAAAATCCCTGATGCTGAGTAAAGTAATCAGGGACAAAGTTGATGAACTATGCATGGACAGAGTTCATGAACTCTATCCATGGACATAGTTCATGAACTCTGTCCATGGACAGGTTCATGAATGAATATCTTCATCATAATACATATGAACTAAAATTAAAATTAAAAGAAATCTACAATTTCCTAATATAATGGTAAGTATAAACTGTAACTAATAAGCAAAAAACAACTAAAATCCCTTATGCTAAATAAAGTGATCATGGACAAAGTTGATGAACTCTGCATGGGTTGTTGAACTCTATCCATGGATAGAGTTCATCAATGAATATCTTCTTCATAATACCTATGAACTAAGATTAAAATTAGAAGAAATCTACACTACTAATTAACATATGCAAACTTTAAGATAAAAAAAACTATAAAAAAAAAAACTAAACTAAAAAGAAATTTAAGCCATTGGCTACGACAAGCCATTAATCACTTGTTCAACGTTTGAATTATAAAAAAAATTGTAGAAAAATACCTGAATACCTGACAAGAAGAGAGCAGAGCACGAATAGGCCACGAACAGACCCTCCAAGAACAGAACACGAACACACCTCCACGAATAGACCTCCATGCCGAACAGAACTCCATGCCTAATAGACCTCCACGAACAGACCTCCACGCTAACAGGGTGCCAGACAGGTGGTCGGGTGGTGGATGTACACGTCAACGTAAAAAATGCGGGACTGCATGCGGAGGTGGGGACAGGGATGATGGACGACAAATCGGGTGGTGGAACATGTACAATATGCAACCAGGAAGACAAGCATGATGGGGTGGTGGAACAAGCATGACGGGGTGGCGGGACATGCATGAAGGGGTGGCGGCATGACGAAGTGGCGGGGCATGCACGACGGAACAATCGACAGCAGGCAGAAACCATGAAAATGAGGCCGCAACCGACCTTTTATGCAGAACGATTGTTCGGCCAAACGATTGTTCGACTGAATACACATTGAACCACCGGTTAAAATTATCGGCCGGTTATGCGTTCCATCAAATTAAACGATTCCCGTTAAAAAGTATTCGGCCGAATAAGGGATCCGTTATTCAGCCGAATAACATCCGCTATGTTGCTCGAGCACTCGATTCCCACGGAAGTGTTACCCAACTTCGTGTTTTCACCCCAAGGCATTGTATTATAGTATCTTAATGTCATGCATCTTTGTATTGAATTCAATTACATTTTCAAGATGTAAGGATTTATATTAAAAAAAGGTTTTATGTATAAATAATTTATTTTTATTTTTTAATAAGATATATATAGAGAGAAAGGGAAGGATATTATAGTATCTTAAGGTCATGCAAATGTATACTGAATTTGATTATATTTATTATTTTCTGTAACATATAGAGTTATTA
>LPNX010326694.1:225275-263000 GCA_001517045.1 Pseudotsuga menziesii
ATAATAGAAAACACACCAATTCAAAAGCCTCCTCACTAATACATTCGATAACTACCAGAACCTCAAGAAGAGCAGAGAATTATAGAAAGAACTAGCATAAGAGTCTTTTAGTCATCCATACTATCAAGAAAGGAATAATCTGAACCTCTATGTTCTCAATAATATTCCACATATTCCTCCCAACAAAGGATCCCTTCATCTCCTGCAAGAGCCTCCTTAGAGAAAGCATATGCTTCAACATTTTTCTCTTTGTAAATATGTGCAATGTTCAAATCATAAAAGGAAGACAACAATATTTATGTTCTCCTACACCATTGAAGAGGAGAAATCATTTAAAGATTGCAAAGTTTTTTTTCCCGATTAACTATAACTATGGAGTCCTTGAAGATCTTCAAAGAGTCAATACCAAAAGTTGCAGCTAAACTAGCAAGGCACCATAATGCCAATAATTCATTTTTTGCATTAGTGCCAATTGATACCACAATTCATCTTAAACTTGAAGTAATGCTCTTTGTTGATATGAAGCACAATACCAACAACACATTTACCATCCAGATCAACACTGTCATGTCCCCATTCCAATAGTTCTACTAGTTGACAATGTTTCACCCACCTACTAGTTCCCTAGGTTGGGGGAGAAGGAATTAAATATTACAATAAGGGAGCTATGGGACCCAAGAGAACCTTAGTTTATCATTTACACATTAATTTGGGTCATAAAAATAATAAATATGGAAAAAATAAAGTGGCATTGCTTCATAAGGACATTTGGAGGTCCATGGGGGCCTTGGGTGGCTAGATTCCTCCTTACACATGTCATGACTTAATCCCAAATTCCAAATTATGAGTGATGGAAGGTTCTTGGAAGGTGAAGAGTCATCAAATTACATATCATGAGCTTGTAGTGTACCTTCCCCTCTGATCCTCATATTAGGGGAGAGTGACGCGCACCCAACTCTTGCCTTTCTCTCTCTCATACCTCAATGTCCATGAACCCGGTGCCCATACACCTTACTGATATGCAGAATAATTTAAAATTTTTCTTTACTATCTCTTTAAACACAATTATGGGTCATGTAGCATCTTTTAACATTCATTCTCAGGCTTAAAAACCACTGTAATAGTCGTTCCGCCATCAATAAATCCACTCTGTAACCGGAAAGGTCATTTCCGCACCGAACCTGACCTTTCCGCACTAAACCTTTTGCATTATCCTTTCCTCCTTCCGCTACGAAATCTAGGAATTGGAAACATAATATGTGACAGAGTCATTTAACCACGTTCCACCTTCCACCTTTCTGCCTTCCACTGCGGAAGTCGGGAATCAGAAACTCAACGTTCGATAGAGTTATTTAACCACTTTCCACTTTCTACCTTCCTCCTTTCCTCCTTCCGCTGCGGAACTCGAGAAGTTGAGAACTCTATGAAATGATCATCTTGCCCTTCAACTTTTAGCCTTCCAACTTCTACCCTTCCACCTTCTGCTGCGGACCTCGGAAATCGGAAAACCCGCGAAACGATCACTTGTCTTTCAACTTTCCACCTTTCGACTTCCGCTGCAGACCTAGAAAATAAAAAAAAATGTGAAATGAACACTTTGTTTTCGACTTTTCTCCTTCCAACTTACGGCTTTCTGCCTTTCGTTGTAGACCTCGAAAATTGGAAAAACCAACTTTTTGCCTTAACCTTTTTCCAATTTTCTGCCTCCTGCAAGGGTGTGGAAAACACACTTTTAACTTAGCATTTCTAGCTCGTTCTCCACTTCCAACTTCTGTAGGCGAATTCTGGGGTGTTGAAAATGAACATTTTTCCTTGTCTTTTTCCTGTTTTCCACCTTTCGCCTTCCAAAGGAGGATTTCGGGGTGTGGAAAACCAACATTTATTAGCTTAGGATAGTTGCATTTTTTACCATGTAACTAGGATTCTAGACTCCATGATCATAATAAAAATGATGTGGAAATACAAGGCATAATCAGATGCAAATGCAGGAACATTTAATCAACAGTAGACTCTACTTAATTCATTCATAAGCATTCAACATAATCAACACATTCATAAGCAAATACATTGCAGAAATAACACAATAGAGAATACTTATCTTGAAGATGAAGTTGTCCTGCAACTAGCTATGTCATTGCAACATTCCACCCAACCATAGGCCAGTTGTGTTCATCAATCTCTCAAAAAAACTGCCACCCCTAAGCTGGGCATGACTTCCACAAGGAACTAGGGAACAACAGGCTCACACATAGCCAAAACACATCACACAGTCAAGCCAACCTACAGTTGGGTTTATCAGAATGTCCATCAAAGGAAATACAAGATTGGGTTTATCAGGCTGTCTAGCCAAGCCAATATACCATTGGGTTTGTCAGGCTGTCAGCCAAGACAATCTACCTTTGAGTTTATCGGGCTTCTAAGGCAGTGGAAAGGAAGAATGGCTAAGCTAGTGGCTCATTCAAGAGCTAGTAGGGACACCTCCACAAGATATACCTGTCCTGACATCACCATTACCTACACACCCAACATAAGGAATTACCCCCTTCTATGCTCCACAGTCCCTCAAGATATACCTTCCCTTCTAGTGCTCTTCAGGATGTGTAGAGAAGATTCACTAGCCACTCTTATCTTTTTGTGAGGCTCCTCCCTTCACTAGGTTTATCAAGCCCATTCGACATCTCTTCCACTCCTAAGTCTTGCATACAGTGCATACCCAAACTAGAGCACACATAACAATAACCACAGGGAGACTTAGAAAAATAGGGCTCCACTTTGTAACACAGAACAACTAGGGTTCTAGACCACATTGTAACACACAAAACAAAACCACCTCTTGTGACTCTGGAGAGTGAACAACTGACGTGAATCATAATGAGTCGAACGCGATCGGGAATGACCAAAACATGTAGGGCGACTCCGAAAAATGAGGGGATGGGAAGGCATCCCCACATTTACTTGCTTTAGAAAGAAGAAAACAACTTCCCAGACTGTGGGTTGCAGGTTTGATCATATTGCAGGCTGTAAGCTTGCTCATATACAAAATATGACTTCCATGCCTTGCTCTGCTCAAGGCATTATCTACCTCAACTGCTCTTCTGGAAGAATTGAATGATTGAGTGTAGAGGACAAAAGGTAGCTGAGAGCTTGAGGGTTCTCCCAATGAAATCTGGTCTCACCCTACTGGCTCAAGGGATTTGACAAATCCTTGTCCCTGTTCCTTGTGAAATCATGCCCCCATATCTTACGTTGCGGTGCATAGCTAGTTGTGGTATTTTATTAAATTATGTATTTACATGATATCCTCAAAGTATATTGTGCCTGGCCAGCACCATATCTGTAGGCATCAACCTTGATCACTGACACACAAAACACCAAATCAATGGCAGGGCCTTGGCCTTAAGCTCCTTGCCATGATTCATATACAATATATATACATCATGTACAATTTTAATGCCATGGGGTCAAAATCGAGGTGTTACATTCCCCTCCCCCTTACATTATCAATGTCCTTAGTGCTCTACAAAATTCAACAAAAATGTATGTGTGAATTGCATGGCATTTTCTAGTTCCCACGTAGCCTCATTAGGACCATAGTGCTTCCACTGCACCTTTACTTGTCCAATGGCTCGATTCTAGAGCACTATCACCTTCTTGTTGAGGATGTGTAATAACTCGGTTTGAAACTCTCCCTTGGGTTCCACCTGGATTAAATCCCAATCAATCACATGGTTAGGATCATGTACATATTTCTTAAGCAAAGAAACATGAAAAACATTATGAGCTCTAGTTCTAGCAGGAAATGCAAGTCTATATGCAACTGGACCTATCCTTTCAAGCACTTCAAAAGGCCCACAATATCTAGGTGATAGCTTAGCACAACTTCCAAGCTTCAAGGAAATTTTCCTTGGCCTCACTCTAAGATAAACATGATCCCCAACACTGAGCTTTCCATGCACTCTATGCTTATCTGCATAGATTTTCTGTCTATCTTGGGATGCTTTCAAGTTTTGTCTGATCTTTGCAACCTCTTGCTCCATTTCCTTAAGCAATTCTAGACCAATCACAATCGTGTTCACTGGATTGTCCCAATTTACTGGTGTCCTACACCTTCTTCCATACAGAGCTTCATATGGACTCATTCACAATGATGCTTGATGTCCATTATTATAGAAAAATTCAACCAAGTGTAGATAATCCTCCCACTTGGATGGTTTGTCCATCACATACATGCGAAGCATGTCTTCAAGCACCTAGTTCACCCTCTCTATTTGTCCATCAATCTGAGGATGGTAGGAAGTGCCGAAGTTCAACTTTGTGCCCAAATATGCAAACATACTTTTCCAAAAATTGGAAGTGAACTTTGTATCTCTGTCAAAAATTATTTCCTTCAGAAATCCATGCAATTTGAAAATCTCCTTCATGAATATTTTTGCGATGGCATCAACCTTATATGTGGACTTGACCGATATAAAATGTGATGCCTTTATCAAATTGTCCACCACAACCATGATGGAATCATGTTGCCTCATAGTCATTGGTAATCCTGTAATAAAATCCATGGAAATAACTTCCCATTCCATTCTGGGACTGGAAAAGGCTGCAACAAACCTGCTGGGTGTTGATGCTCAACCTTCACCTATTGACATTTCATGCATTTAGCAATATACTCAGCAATGTCCTTTTTCATTCCTGGCCAAAAATACCACTTTCTGGATGTAGCAATTGTTTTCTGATATCCTGGATGACAAAAATATGGAGCTTGATGGATTTCATCCATGACAATTCTCCTAAAGTTTGGCACATTTGGACTATAAATTATGTTCTTATAAGTAAGAAGTTCATCTTCTTCCAATTTATACCCCTCATACTTCTTTTCAAGACTTTGCTGCTACAACTTGTCCTTTATTCGCACATACATTTCATCCTTGGCATCATGATTAACAATCTATTGTCTCAAATCTGACTGGAAAATACTAAGAGATGCCACATGCATTTCATGCACTTTCCTGCTGAGTGCATCAACAACTTTATTTTATTTTCCTTTTATGTGCTTGATTTCAAAATCAAACTCACACAAAAACTCCAACCATCTAGCTTTCCTAGCATTTAAATTTGGCTGATCAAACAAGTATTTCAGGCCACAGTGGTATGTCCTTAGCTCAAATTTCCTGCCCATTAAGTAATGCCTCCACATCTTGAGAGCATGTACTATGGTTGCAAGTTCTAGATCATGAGTAGCATAGTTCTTCTCATTTTCCTTGAACTTTCTTAACTCATAGCATACCACGTGGTTGTCTTGCATAAGAACTCCTCCAAGTCCTTTATTACATGCATAAGTACACACCACAAAGTCTTTTTCTGGGTCTGCAATTTTCATAATTGGTGCACTTGTAAGAAGATTCTTCAACTGCTTGAAGCTTTCTTCACACCTTGGTGTCCATTCAAACTTTATCCCCTTATTTTGCAAAGAAGTGATTGAATATGCAACCTTGGAGAATCATTCAATGAATTCCTATAGTATCTTGCAAGTCCCATAAAAGATCTCACATCTGTCACATTTCTTGGAGTTGGCCAATTCATGATGGCCTCAATCTTTTCAGGGCCCACAGATATTCCTTCCTCAAAGATGATGTGACCCAAATAATGAATTCTATCTTTATAGAAGTCACATTTGCTCAACTTTGCATACATCTTATGCTCCCTTAGCAATTGCAATGTCAGTCTCAAATGTTCCTCATGCTCTTCTTCATTCTTAGAATAAATAAGAATGCCATCAAGGAAGACAATAAAAAACTTGTTGAAAACACTATTCATGAGACACATAAATGTAGTTGGTGCATTTGTGAGACCAAATGGTACCACTACAAACTCATAATGTCCATACCTTGTTCTGAAGGCTGTCTTATGAATATATTCATCCTTGATTCTTACCCTATGTTAACCAGACCTCAATTCAATCTTGGAAAATACCTTTTCTCCTTTCATTTGATAAAAAAGGTCATCAATTCTAGGTAAAGGATATTTATTCTTTACAGTGAGTTTATTCAACTATCTATAATCAATACATAACCTGAGTGTACCATCTTTTTTTCTTTAACAGAACTGATGCTCCCCAAGGAGACACATTTGACCTGATATACTTCTTTTCCAACAACTCTTGTAGCTGCATCTTTAGCTTTAGCAAATCTGGTGTGCTCATCCTGTAGGGTGTCTTGGACACTGGTGCTTCTCCAGGCACAAGGTCAATTGTAAAATCAATGTCTATTTTTGGAGGAAGCCCTAGAATTTCATTAGGAAAAACATCCCTGAATTCTTGCAATACAAGATAGTCCTCCAACCTAGGAGTTTCATTCTCCCTTTCCTCGAAAACATGGGCTGCATACAATCTGCAACCTTTCCTACATAAATTCTTCAGCTGCATTGTTGAAGTATGCCTAACAGAAATCACTTTTGGAATACCTCTTACAACCCTTAGGTTTCCTTCTTCATCTAAGCATTCAAAAGTATTATTGTAACAGTCAAGCTTAACTTTGCGTATTTCTAACCAGTCCATTCCAATGAGAATATCATAGGAACCATGTGGTAGAACATTCAAGTTTGCATAAGTTAATAAACCATCGATGACTAATGGGCATTCCTCTACCACTTCACTAACTTTTCTCTTAGTTCTAGCGGCTAGTTGAACTAACCATGATTTGCTATGATTTAATTTCTTTAAAGCACCAATCTCAATTATTCTAAGAATGATATAACTGTGAGTAGATCCAGGGTCAATCAAAACAGAAAGAGATTGCTCATCAATCTTACCTTCAACTTCAACCATCGTTCATTGATGATCTTCCTAAAAATCCTCTAGCATTGCATAAATTCTAGGAACGGTTCTTGCTACTTGACCCACCGTTTCTGCTTCTTGGATGTTATGAGTTTGTCGTACATATCCATTCTCAAGCAGACAGTTCTTGCGCATGTGTTTTTCTCCACATCTCCAGCATTGGAGTGGTCCTCTTGTCTCTTTTGGATCTCTTATCCTATCTTCCATCACTCTGGCTAGCTTAGTCACAGTTGGTGATGGCTTCCTTTGCTGATCCCGAAAAGGAGAGGGTTTGAAACCTCTCTTTCTTTGGTCAAATTTCTCCTTCTTTTTGTCTTTCCATGCCTTATGGATATCAGGTTTTCTTTTGTTTTGATCATAGCAATACTTGGCCTTCTTATAGTCTCTTCTAGAGTTCTAGGTTCATCAAACTCAATTTTGGCCTTGTATGATTAAGGTATACCACTCAGAAAACGCTAAATTTTCACATTATCATATTTGATATATCCGACATACCTCAACAGTTCCAAGAATTTGTTTCCATATTATTCCATGGACAACTGTCCCAATTTCAACTCATGGAACTCTTTAATCTTGTCATCATAGTACCTATCAGAGAGGTACTTCTGCTTAAAATGCTTCTTGAACTACTTCCACACAATCTTTATTTCATTGATCTTCCTCACTTTCTTGAGGTGCTCCCACCATATAGAAGCTCTTCCATTCAGATTGAAGATAGCCAATCTTACCTTCATATTTCCTGAATAGTCTTGGACTTGGAAATACTTCTTCATCCCAAGAAGCCAAGCTTCAACTTCTTGACCGATCTTTACCTCACCATTAAAGGTAAGAGGCCTTGCCTTCTTGAATTCATCATGTGAACTGTTTCAGTAATGCCTCTTCCTCTTATTTCTGTGAGATGAAGAGATTGAACCCCCAGTGGATCCTTCAAAGTCAGATGATCCACTAGAAGACCTTTTTCTTCTTCTAGCATTGCTCCTACTTCCTTCTGGATTTGCTTCCTGATGCCCAGAGTTCATTTGGATTTGGATATCTGTCAAAATCTACAGCATGGCTGCATTCAACTGATTCTACTCTTCCTGAGCCTTGATCATTCTTTCATTGTCTTCTCGGCAACTTTGCAATCCCACCCTTAGGCTTCTTATGGTGGCTGCAATATCTGGGGGAGTCTCTCGAAATATTCTTCCATTAGACTCTGTTTTAGCATTTCCAACTCGAATGTTTCCCCCCATAGCATCTGCCTCGTACTCATAGGGATCCTATGCATCATTCATACTATAGGTTCTCATGGCCAAGCCAAACACCAAATTTTCCAATATGCACTATGACTCTGCAAAAATGTGTTAATAAACACCATTTGTTAGCTGCATGACAATTTCAGAATTTAAAAACCACTTACCAACCGTTCATTTGGCCCATTTAGGCCTAATGTTGTAACCAATAGCTCTGAAAGCTATTTGCTTGGCCCACCCAGGCCCAATTTTGTAACCAATAGCTCTGATACCACAATGTAGTGTACCCGCCCCTCTGATCCTCATATTAGGGGAGAGTGACACACACCCAACTCTTTCCTTTCTCTCTCTGATACCTTGATGTCCACGAATCCGGTGCCCATACACCTGACTAATATGTGGAATAATTAAAAATTTCTCTTTACTATTTCTTTAAACATGGGTCATGTAACATCTTTTAACATTCATTCTCAAGCTTAAAAACCACTGTAATAGTCGTTCTGCCATCAACAGATCCACTCTGTAACCGGAAAGGTCGTTTTTGCACCAAACTCGATCTTTTTGCAGTAAACCTTCCGCATTATCCTTTCCGCCTTCCGCTACTAAATCTAGGAACCGGAAACATAATATGCGGCGGAGTCATTTAACCACGTTCCACCTTTCTCCTTTCTGCCTTCCGCTGCGGAACTCGAGAATTGAAAACTCAACGTTCGACAAAGTCATTTAACCACTTTCCGCTTTCCACCTTCCACTGTGGAACTCACAAAGTCGGGAACTCCATGAAATGATCATCTTGTCTTTCGACTTTTCGGCTTCTGACTTCCGCCCTTCTGCTGCATACCTCGAAAATCGAAAAACCCACGAAACAATCACTTGTATTTCGACTTTCTGCCTTCTGAGTTCTGCCTTTCCACCTTCTATTGCGGACCTCGAAAATTAGAAAACCCACGAAACAAACACTTTGTTTTTCAACTTTCCACCTTCCATCACGGACCTCAGAAATCGAAAAACAACTTTTCACCTTAACCTTTTTCCCATTTTTCGCCTCCCGCCTTCTACCTTTCGTAGGCAGATTCCGGGGTGCGGAAATCACACTTTTACCTTAGCATTTCTGACTCTTTCTCCACTTCCAGCTTCTTCCTTCCATAGGCGGATTCTGGTGTGCGGAAAACCAACATTCTGCCTTGTCTTTTTCCTATTTTAGACCTTCCGCCTTCCACCTTCCGCAGGCGGATTATGGGGTGCGGAAAACCAACATTTCTTACCTTAGGATAACTACATTTTTCACCATGTAACTAGGCTTCTAGCCTCCATGATCATAAGAAAAATGCAACGAAAATACAAGGCATAAACAGATGCAAATGCAGGGACATTTAATCAATAGTAAACTCTACTTAATTCATTCATAAGAATTCAACCTAATCAACACATTCATAATTAAGCAAATACATTGCAAAAATAACACAACAAAGACTACATATCTTGAAGATGAAGATGTATCGCAACTAGCTATGTCACTGCAACGTTCCACCCAACCATAGGCCAATTGTGTTCATAAATATCTCAACACAACTGCCACCCTCGAGTTGGGAATGACTTTCACAAGGAACTAGGGAACAACAAGCTCACACATAGCTAGAACACATCACACAGTCAATCCAACCTACAGTTGGGTTTATCAAACTGTCCAACCAAGTTAATACAATATTGGTTTTATCAGGCTACAGGCAACAAGCCAAATACACTACTGGTTTTATCAGGCTCCTCATCCAAGCTAATAGACAGTTGAGTTTATCAGATTGCACATAGTCAAGCCAACATACACATTAAGGAACAACTAAGGCAACTAACATATGGGTTTATCAGGCACCCAGTTAAGCCATCTCAATGCTGGGTTTATCAGGCTCCTCAGTCAAGCCAACTAGCAGTTGGGTTTATCAAGCTGTCCAACCAAGTATTACACATGGACAAAATGCACGACAAGACTTAGCCAAGCCAACACACAGTTGGGTTTATCAGGTTGCTCAGCCAAGCCAATATACAATTGGGTTTATCAGGCTGCCCAGCCAAGCCAACATACCATTGGATTTATCAGGCTGTCAGCCAAGCCAATGTACCTTTGGGTTTATCAAGATGCTAAGGCAGTGGAAAGGAAGAATGGCTAAGCTAGTGGCTCATTCAAGAGCTAGGGACACCTCCATAAGATCTATCTGGTTTGGCATCCCCATTACCTACACACCCAACATAAGGAAGTATCCCCTTCTCTTCTCCATAGTCCCTCGGGCTATACCTTCTCTTCCAGTGCTCTTCAGGATGTGCAGAGAAGATTCACCAGCCACTCTTATGTTTTTGTGAGGCTCCTCTCTTCACTAGGTTTGTCAAGCCCATTCAACGTCTCTTTCACTCCTAATTCTTGCATACAGTTCAGAACCAAACCAGGGCACACATAACAACAACCACGGGGAGACCTAGCAACAAAGGGCCCCACTCTGTAACACAGAACAACCAGGGCTCTAGACCACACTGTAACACACAGAACAAAACTGCCTCTTGTGACTCTGGAGAGCGAATAACTGACATGAATCATAATGAGTCGAACGCGATCGGGAATGACCAAAACATGCAGGGCAACTCTGGAAAATGACGGGATGGGCACACATCCCCATGTTTACTTACTTCAAAATAAATAATGTGTCTTCCTAGACTGTGGGTTGCAGGTTTGCTCAGACTGCAAGCTGCATGCTTTCTTAGACAGGAAATCTGACTGCCATGCCTTGCTCTGCCCAAGTAATTAAATGCCTCAACTGTTCTTCTGAAAGAATTGAATGATTGAGTGCATAGGACAAAAGGTAGCTGAGAGCTTGAGGGTTCTCCCAACAACATCTGGTGTCGCCCTATTGGCTCAAGGGATTAGACAAATCCCCCTCCCTTTTCCTTTTGAAATCATGCCTCCATCTCTTACGTTACAATGCATATCTAGTTGTGGTATTTTATTAAATTGTGTATTTACATGATATCTTGAAAGTATACTGTGCCTGACCAGCACCATATCCATTGGAATCAACCTTGATTGCCGACACAAAAAACACCAAATCAATGGCGGGGCCTTGGCCTTGATCTCCTTGCAATGATTCATGTACAATATATATACATCATGTACAATTTTAATACCATGGGGTCAAAACCAGGGTGTTACATATCCCAAGGATTCAAATGGGTGAGTAGGAGTAACTCCCCACAGAAGAGGAAGAGTCTAGGAAGAAACTAGGTGCCATGTGGAGCTAGATTCCCTACGCTTTATGACAACAATGATGGAATATTCTATGAAAATTCAGACCTGATTGTAGACCTAATTGCTGACATATGAAAAATCTGACATGACAGGGATAAAAATAGCCACCAAGAGGTCAAATTTGGTGGAAGATGAGCGGTTGAGGAGAAGGCCAAGTGGCATGGAGGTTACTAAACATCAAGAATGAGGTTGAGGAATACTATGGGAATGAATTTGACCTTGGAGGACCTTGTGAGGGTTATAAAAATATGTCATGAGGAATGGAAATGACTTTTTTTATCATTTGTGAAATTGCCTTTGGCATTTGGAGAGCATTAGCTTGTCCTTTGCACGGTGAGTGCACACTTACCCTGTTAGTGAGCCAATTTCGAGAGAGTGAGATTCTCATCCAAGTTGGACATGGGAGAGGCCACTCATACCTCTCATTTGGAGCTTCATGGATTTTTTTATTTCAGATAGGAGGCTGTTGTTGTTCGTGACCCATCTCTCCTCCCATTCTATCGATTTCCACTTCCTATTTCCATGTTTTTCTATGAAGGCGCACTAGTGTGAATGGTGGTTGTGCCCCATTGAGTTTAGTTGGTGCCAAAGCTATGATGTATGATGTATGTCTCTGTAATATCATGTTCAAATTATATGTAACTTGAAATCAGAAGAAATACATATGCAAATGTCCACATTTCCAAGCTTCCTTGTGACTAGTTTCCATGTGATGATTTTATCTTTCAATGGAGATTGTGTATCTGATGTATATAGCGACTTGGGACAATGTTATATGTTTTTAGTGATATATTGAAATGATTTAAATGGTATATATTCATTTTTCTCTGTTCTGAACCATTATATGCACCATTTATGAGTCGAAGTTGAGCTTTATTGTGTCTTTTCCCTTAAGCAAGTATCACTGAAATTGCGCATTCGAATATGAACCTTTAATCATATGTTGTAGACATATTAACCACATATAATTAAAGTAAATTAAGTATAATTACATTCCCCATAATTTTTTCTGAAATTTTGGAGGTTTTATTAGGAGTTGGAGAGCCATTTCTGCCCACGCCCTAGGGGGAATTACATCATAAATTGCTTGTAATTTTCCCCTTTTTGCCATCATGCCCAATTCAAGTTTCAGATGTCTATGAACTTTAATAAAGATATAATAGATTCAATATAATAGTCCTAAGACTCCCCACATTAATACCCACCAAATTCAAGACCCTTTTGAGCCATTCGAATCCCCTTGGGTGAAAACTAGTCAAGACAAATTTTCCAATATTCTGCCTTTATTAGGGATTTTTGAATTGGGACATTACTAGTGGTATCAAAGCTTGATCTTGGCACCTGATATATATATTTATTCATGTTTTCTTATTCTGAACTCCCTCCATTATAAACTGGGACTGGAAACCTTAACAGTGAAAAGGAAGGAAGTGGAGAGGTTAGTTCTTTTTACAAGAAGTTTAAGGAAAAACTAGAACTGGGAGATATGGATGACAACGAAAATAATGAGGACCTTAAGAAATTCACTACATCATATTTTGACACTTTGACAAAACATCTCATGCAAGGGTTCGAATTGATGACTAGTCAATTTGGGAGCAAGTCAGTACCCATGAATAGTAGTAGTACACCCCATGTTGAGGGGAAGACCAATGGAGAAACCATTTTTCAAAGATTGGACCTCATAACAGACCTCATGAGTTCAACAATCAGAGTGGAACTGCAATAGCTATGTTTTTAGAGTGCAAAGAAGGCCCTTACACCACCTATGATGTTAGAGAAGCAACAAATGATTGGCAACAATTAAGTGATGAATGTAGGAAAGTCCTACCTTTCGATCAGTTCATTAGAGCTTCTCTTCAGTTCAAGAAAGGAGTAAATGGGAATAGGGCATCCCATATTAACCATGAATTAAAATACACCATGGGAAAAGTAACCATTCCTTCCTTTTATCTTTCCTCACAAATGTCTGCTAGTGATTGGTTGCAGAAATTAAGTGTATATTTTGTAATGTCCCTTTTTAAGAAATTTTATTAAAATGACCAATTTTTCACTTTTTTCCCTATTTCGACCTTTGACTAGTTTTGATGTCTAGGTCTCCAAATTGACCCAAATGCTCCCATATCTTCTGAGAAGTTATATGAATGATATTAAGACTTGAATATTATGCTTAGGGATGATTTATGACCCTTCAAATACTTTGAAAACTTGTTTAATATTCTAGCCAAGGTAGGAGTTTTCACTAGCAAATTGGGGTTCCAATCCCCCCCATGGTAAATGCTGAAAATGACTTTCCAAATGATCCCAAACCCACTTGAATTTATGAACAGATCCATATGATGTTTAAGGGAAATTATTAAGGTCTCATGTGCATCATTATTTATTTTATAAAGGCTGTTATAACCCTCTACCAAACAACTACAAAATCACTAGTTCGACCCTTGGGGAAATGGCACCAAATCTTCTCCAAATTCAAATAAACTGAGTAAGATGAATTAAAATTCTTAAGTGTTATATATGGAACTTGTAATAATCATCAATGGAATTCCATTCATCATAAATATATCATAAAAACATTCTTTCATTCGAAATCATCAACATTACAATGGCATACATCAATATAGTGGGGAAATGGTCATTGTTTGCTCATTAATAATCACTTTTACATATAACCATTTGGAATTTCAACCCGAGACTTTCTAAATATGAAGAACAGAGTATATTAATCTTATTACAAGCAGAAATGGACCATAATAATCTCTCCCAAAGAGTACAATAGCTCACCCAAAGCGCAATCCCTCCATGAGCAAGAATGTGCAATAAAGAATGGAAATGGTTGAGAGAATGTGATGCACTAGAAGAAACCACAAGATTCCCTATAGATTACACCTAAAAATACAAACTCCATTAAATATCCATGAAATACTTGAATGGCCTCTCCAAACACCAACTTGGATGGGAATCTTTCACCCTCGAAATTGGTCAAGGAAAGAAACTAGTCATCCACTAGCTCTCTCTCTTCACAAATGCAAATTTCTCAAATGATTAAAAAAATACCTTCTCTTGGAAGATCCCTGTATTTTATAAAAATCCTTAGACTTCTAAGGTTACCATTCCATCCACAAACTCAAACCAATTTGAATTAGGGTGTGTGCTCAAGATTTGCCATGTGTCCCTTCTCTAGCCTTCCATCTTCCCCCAATTTGAGTAGGGACCCATTGAGATTCCCTAACTCACATGAGCGCCTTATTGGATGCTATATTTAGGATTGACATGTCATAATGGTCATATTTTAGCCTTTAGGTCTGAAATATGTCATAAATGTCATAACATCTTCATCATTGGTGTCATGGATGTCATATATGTTAGGGAATCTAGCCCAAGTGTCCAAGAAGCTCCCATTTGACTCTTCCTCTCCCATGTAAGTTCCATTTCCTTCCAAATTCGACCTATGATGCATATGGACAAGTGTATTAGCCTTCTAACTCATCTAAGAACATTAGGATTCCCATGGATTCGAAAGTGCAAGAGGAGAATGCCACGTGACACATAAATTCTAGCTTGTGTGGGCCCCATAATCTCCATGTGTCTCCATGCTCTATTGCCACTTCAATTTTCTAGTGTATTATTTAATTAGCTCGATTATTAATATTTATTCCATTCTAATGTCTGAACATCATTTATTAGCTCCCTTATTAAAACTCAAAATGTATCCATCCAACCTAGGGAACTAGTAGGATTGATGGAATTGTCCTGCTATGCAACTATTTGAATGGGGACATTACATATTTCCAATTAAATCCTATTATTGAAGAAGATGCATTGAAAATGGCCATTCTACATATTGAAGGGGAAGCTAGTGATTGGTGGTTCCATGGTCTTAGAACCTTGGGACATGATAATATTTTATCTTATGAGGGTTTCTCCAATGCATTGATGGAGAGATTTGAGAGGAAAGACCCTGAAATTCCTTTCAAAGAACTAGCGCAATTGAAGCAAGTAGGAGCTCCTGAAGCATATATGTTAGAATTTGAAAAATATTTCAGTAATGGTTTCTGATGTGTCTATGGATAGGTTGGTTTTATTGTTTACTGAAGGATTGATAGAACCTTTGAGAGGGCTAGTGAAATCCCAAAAGCTAGCCACATTAAAGGATGCCATGAATTTGACAAGGGATTTGCAGAATGTGTTGCCAAGAAACAAATATCCTCCTAAGACAAATTTCCATTTCAAGTTCAAGGAAGGTAAGAAACCATGGAAAAAGGACTCCTATACCAAAGAAAATAAAGGAGGACCAAGCAAATAAGAGATTAGAAGAAAGAAGCTATGTTTTATATGCCAACAACCTTGGGTCCCAAGACATAGATGTGCCAAGGGGAAGGCACACTACATTGAATTTTTTTATGAAGATGATTAAGAGGAGGAGGAGGATGAAGATGCACAACTTGCTACCAAATAATAAGGGTATCAAACAACAGAAGAAGAACAACCCACTCCTGATACAGAAAAATTGTAGCACTTTCGGGTGTACCTAGATTCCACACCTTAAGGCTCAAGGGCAGCATACAAGGCCAAAAGGTCATGGTTCTATTGGATGGTGGAGCCACTCACAACTTCATAGATGCAGCATTGGTGGAGAGGAAAAAAATACAAGCTGAAAATTTTGATGGTTTCACAATCATCATCCCAGGTAACAATTCTATGGACTGCTTTAAATAAATTCCAAAGCTTCAAGTTACTCTAGGAAATCATACTATCACTGATAATTTTTATGTAGTGAATGCGGCTGATACAAATGTGGTTTTGGGAGTACAATTGTTGTATGCTTTAGGGGAACATACATTGAACTATCAATTCCCTGAAATAAGGTAAAAAAATATAGAAGGGAAACCCATCTTGTTGAGGGGCATGCACACTTACCCAAATCAAGTAGTGTATTCTCACAAGATGAGGACTATCTTGAGGCATGGGGATATAGAGTGGGTTTCTGAATGTTTAATTACATATCCTAAACCCCACTTGAACATTTCCAAGCATCCTAAGGAGATAGAGAAACTATTGAGTAAGTATGAGAAGGCTTATGGAGACCTTCCCCCAGGAAGACCACTAGATAGAAGTGTTGAACATAGCATTGAGTTAGATATAGGAACACAACCTATAAAAATGCAGCCTTATAGGAATCCCAAAAGGATTCAAGATGAGATTGAAGAGGCCATTAAAGAACTCTTGGAGTTGGGTCTCATAAGGCCTAGTTGTATCCCATTTGCTTCTTTATTTGTTATGGTAAAAAAGAAAGATGGAACCTTGAGAATGTGCATTGATTTCAGAGCATTAAACAAGAAGACAATAAATAATAAATACCCTATCTCAAGGATTGATGAGCTCATGAATGAGCTTCATGGGGCCAATTTCTTCTCAAATATTGAACTTAGATCATGTTATCATCAAATTCGAATGAGAGAATAAGACATACCAAAGACTGCTTTCAGATGCCACTATGGTCACTTTGAGTTTGTTGCCATGCCAGTTGGCTTGAAAAATGCACTAGCCACATTACAATCATGCATGAACAACATCTTCCACCAGAAACTTCGTAAGTTTGTACTTGTTTTCTTTGATGACATTCTTATTTACAGTAAAACTTGGAAGGAACACTTGCATCACCTAGAAGAGGTATTACAAATTCTGCATGATCAATATTTGTTTGCTAAGCTGTCAAAATGTGAGTTTGGTTTGATAGAACTCTTGTATCTTGGAAACATCATTGATCAATATGGTGTGAAGGTGGATATGGAGAAAATAAGAGCCATTTTAGAGTGGCCTTGTCCCAAAAGTATCAATGAATTAAGAGGATTCATTGGAATATGCACCTACTATAGAAAGTTTGTAAAAGGGTTCTCCCAACTCTATTCACCTCTCACTGATTTGAAAAACAAAGATGTTTTCCAATGGCATGAAGGGGATGGAAAATCTTTCCAAAGAATGAAGGAGGTAATAAGCAATTGTCCTATTCTATCATTGCCTAATTTTTCTAAACCATTTGTCTTGGAATGTGATGCATCAGGGGAAGGCATTGGAGAAGTCCTAAAACAAGGACAACACCTAATAACTTTTGAGAGTAGTAATTTATAGCCACATGATAGGATTTTCTCCATCTATGATAAAGAAATGCTGGCCATCATGCATGCTTTAACCAAGTTTAGACAATACTTGGCGGGAAACAAATTTGTAGTAAACACTGACCATAACAACTTAAGGTACTTCCTCACTCAAAAGGATTTAAATGAAAGGGAGAAAAAGTGGGTGAGTAATATTCAAGAATTTTAATTTGATATTGAATATGTGAAGGGGAAAAATAATGTGGTACCATATGCCTTATCTAGAATACCTTCTATTTCTCTCATGGATGTAGCATAAAATTGGAAAGCCACATTAGAAGTAGAGTATGCCAAAGATAAATTTTCTTGTCAAATTTTTGATGGGACTAACAATGACAATAGGTATAAGGTATTGGAAGGAATAATATACTACAAAGATAGAATCTATTTGGTCCCTAATTCAAGTTTGAAGGATGAAATTTTAAATAAAGGTCATGATTCTCCTCTAGCAGGTCACCCCGATTTCTTCAAAACATATCGAATGATATTTGCTTGGAAAGGGTTGAAGGTTGATGTTCTGAATTATGTTAATGAATGCCCCACATGTCAACAAAATAAAGTGGAGCACACTCATCCAGCTGGTCTATTACATCCCTTGCCAATTCCAGCACAAAAATGGGAGAGCATTTCCATAGACTTCATCATTGGTTTGCCCAAAGTATTTGGTAAGGATTGCATATTTGTGGTGGTGGATGGACTCAATAAATTTGCTCATTTCTTTGTTGTTACTACCACTTTCACTGTTGCACAAGTGGTTGCATTATTTTTTAAAGAATTTTTCAGATTGCATGGGCTTCTTAAGAGCATTGTTAGTGACAGAGATAACATATTTTTGAGTGCATTTTGGCAAGAACTCTTCAAAATGGTGGGGACAAATTTGACACGTAGACCAAGCTATCATCCCCAAACTGATGAACAAACAGAGAGGGTGAATCAATGGTTGGAAGGCTATTTTAGGAACTATTTTATGGGTAGCAAAAAACACAGATAAAAAGGTTATATTTGGGTGAGTTTTGTTCCAATACTACTTTCCATATGTCCATTGGCATGTCTCCTTTTAAAGCACTTTATGGTTACGATGCATCCACTTTTATTGAACATATTTTTCATGATACTAGAGCTCCAAAGGATAAGGATTAGATTGAAGAAAACCAAGAAATTTTGAAGGTTTTGAGAGATAACTTGTAGGTTTCTCAAAATCAGCAAAAACAATATGCAGATCAACATAGAATGGAGAGTCAATTACAAGTGAATGACTTGGTGTATTTGAGGTTGCATGCCTACAAACAAATCAACATAAAAGTTAAAGGTTCAGAAAATATCAAACCAATATTTTATGGTCCCTACAAGGTGATTCGAAAAGTTGGGGAAGTGGCCTGTTAATTGGAGCTTCCCATGGGAAGCAAAATTCATAATGTATTTCATGTTTCTTGTATAAAGAAGGTTATAGTGCAACACCTTTTAGTTTCAAATAATTTACCACCTTTGGATAATGAAGGGAAACTTGTTCTCATTCCAAACAAATTATTGAGAACAAGGGAGAGAAGACTACGAAGCAGAACAATAAAAGAATATTCGATACAATGGAAGGATTTGCCTAGTGAGGAGGCCACTTGGGAAGATGATAAAATTTTGCAACATACAAACTTGGCATTGCTTGAGGACAAGAAATATTGGGTGAGGAGGACTGTCATGTCCCCATTCCAGTAGGTCTACTAGTTGACAATGTTTCAGCCACCTACTAGTTTCCTAGGTTGGGGGAGGAGGCATTAAATATTGCAATAAGGGAGCCATGGGACCCATGCGAATCTTATTTTATCATTTACACATTAATTTGGGTAATAAAAATAATAAATATGGAGAAAATAAAGTGGCATTGCTTCATAAGTACATTTGAAGGTCCATGGGGGCCTTGGGTGGCTATATTCCTCCTTACACATGTCATGACTTAATCCCAAATTCAAAATTATGAGTGGTGTAAGGTTATTGGAAGGTCAAGAGTCATCAAATTACATATCATGAGACCAAGGATTCGAATGGTTGAGTAGGAGTAACTCCCCATAGAAGAGGAATAATCTAGGAAGAAACTAGGTGCAATGTGGAGCTAGATTCCCCACGCTTTACGACAAAAACGATTGAAGATTCTATGACAAGTTAGACCTGATTGCAGACTTGATTGCTGAAATATTAAAAATTTGACATGAAGGAGCTAAAAATATCCACTAAGAGGTCAAATTTGGGAGTTAGAGGAAACCATTCAAGTTTGGTGGAAGATGAAGGGTTGAGGAGAAGGCCAAGTGGCATTTGGAGAGCATTAGCTTGTCCTTTACACGGTGAATGCACACTTACCCTGCTAGTGAGCCAATTTAGAGAGATTGAGATTCTCATCCAAGTTGGCCATGGGAGAGGCCACTCAGACCTCTCATTTGGAAATTAGTGGAGTGTTTTATTGCATATAGGAGCTTGTTTCTATTTGTGACCCATCTCTCCTCCCATTCTATCAATTTCCACTTCCATATTTCCATGTTTTTCTATGAAGGCGCACTAGTGTGAATGGTGGTTGTGCCCCATTGAGTTCAGTTGATCCCCAAGCTCTGATGTATGATTTATGGCTCTGTAATATCATGTTCACATTCTCTATAAGTCAAAATTAGAATAAATACATATAAAAATGTCCACATTTCCAAGCTTTCTTGTGACTAGTTTCCATGTGATGATTTTCCCTTTCAACGAAGATTGTGTATCTGATGTATATAGTGAATTCGTTCAATGTTATATGTTGTTAGTGATCTATTGAAATGATTTCAATGGTATATATTCATGTTTCTATGTTCTGAACCATTATATGCACCATTTATGAGTCGAAGTTGAGCTTTATTGTGTCATTTCCCTTAAGCAAATATCACTGAAATTGTGCATTCGAATATGAACCTTTAATCCCATGTTGCATAAATATTAACCACATATAATGATAGTAAATGAAGTATAATTACAGTCCCCATACTCTGTTATGAAATTTGGGAGGGTTTATTAGGAGTTGGAGATCCATTTCTGCCCATACCCTAGGGGGAATTGCATCATAAATTGCTAGTAATTTTGCCATTTTTACCATCATGCCCTATTCGAGTTGAATATTTATATTACATGTAATAAAAAAATAAAAGAGTCAATCTAATATTCCTAAGACTCCCCACATCAGTCCCTACCAAATTTGAGACCCTCTTGAGCCATTCGAATCCCCTTGGGTTAAAACTAGTCAAGACAATTTTTCCAAAATTCTGCCTTTATTGGGGATTTTTGAATTGGGACATTACAAAAACCAAAGTAACCTACATCACAATTATAGGAGGGAAAATCACAAGCATGTTTGAAACTTCTGACTTTGACATCAACAAAGTTATAATCCTTATATAAACCTATAATCCTTAAAAAACTAGCATAAGATTGAATTGTTTCCTTCAAAAATAACATAATTTCTCGTCTTCCAAATGTACCAGAAAATGTAAGATAGAAGAAACTTGTGGTCTGGGAAATTTTTGTACGAAAGGAATAAATTTCCTTCAATATCTTTGTTATACCAAGCCTGAGAAATATTTAAAGTGTTGCTATTAATAGACTTAGCCTCAACCTTGCATATAACACACATGTTTGTCCCCTTCCACCCTTTGTGTAATAAATTATCCCACGTTAGTGAAACATTTTGAAATGAAAGCCATAAGAAGCATTTATCTTTTAAATGTAAATTCAATTTCCATATTTCCTTAAACCACCATTTTGGGACACAATAAGAGTCACTGCGACCAATTGCAGAATAAGAAGTATTTATTGTAGCATGCACATTAGTACTATTAAAGGGCCAAAGTATTTCATCTTCATATGAATTCAATATAACACGTGTAGAGTTGAGATATGAGATATACCTATCCCATTCACGAGCCCATATACTTCTCAAACCAAAATTTTTAGCATATAGCTAATAAGAACCAGAATTTTGTAGCCAAGGTGGGAAAATAATATGTGTAAGAGTAATGAATTCCAACCATGCTAGATATTCCAAAAGATAAGGAGAAAAAAAATAGTTCTTTTCATTCCCAATGATAGGCTATATCCCTACTAGAATATTTTTACCCGAACCTACCTTCCATGACAGGCCTTTGCTAATCCATGTAAAAGTTTTAATGAACCCACACCAAAAGTTGGACACATTCCTAACATATTTATTCGGGTTCCAAATCAATTGTAAAATTTTTCTTTTAACACATTTACCATGAAGGACCTAACTCCATAATCCCTTCCTAAACAAACCACACCATAAAGTCTTCATACTAAGGGAAGTACTGAACCAATACAAATTTTTGATGTCCCAACCACCCAAAAGGTTTTGTTTAGAGATCCTTTCCCAACTATCAAGGTGAATTTTACCTCCATCCACATTCCCATACCATAAAAATTAAACATAAGTCTTTGAATCTGCTTAAGTATAAACTAAGTAACTTGCACCAGCGGAAACCAATATACGGGGATCCCGACAAGAACTACTTTCAAAAGAGTCAATCTACCACCCAAAGATATCATTTTGTAAGTCCAATGTCCAATTATTTTTTCAACCTTTTTGGCCAACCATAACTGTTAGATTTTTATCTATTTCAACAATATGATCCTAGGATCTTAACTAAGAGAATAACAAGTACAACAATCAATCACAAGAGACAATGAACACAAAGATTTTTCTTGGGGAAACCATAAAGGAGAAAACCCTGCAAATTCCTCAGAGATAGAATGAGCACCAAAAGTAAAACCCAAAGATACAAAGATGATCTCCCAAAAGTAGTTGTCTCTCTCTCTCTTGTCCCAGCTTCTTATCTCTCTCAGTTGTGCACTACAACTGAGTGTGCATGTCTATGTGATAAATAGAAAGACTCACTTTCTATTTATACTAGTTTCCGACTTGACATTAACTCACTAGGGCCGACTTCTCTAGGAGAGTCTAATAACCCTAATGCCCCACAATTGCGGGGACTTTAACCCTTGAACAATGAGAAGGGTTACCCTCTATGACTTTACATGACTTGATTACATTATTGATTCTCCTGATAGGAACATCAGGGACTTACATGACTTGATTACATTACTGATACTCCCAATAGGAACATCGGGGTACAATACATAAGATATACCCGTCAATACATTTCGAAGTTACAAATACATCAACACTCCCTCTTAACTAGGAAGGTATTCTCTCGACACAATTATTATCACAAGTCTTCATCACTGGATCAAGTCTGGATCATCATCAATTCTAGATCATCATCAAGTCTAAATCATCATCAAGTCTAGATCATCATCAAGTATGGATCATCACTAGATCATCATCAAGTCTTCTGCTATCTTGAACAAATGGTGCTATCTCTCAATTCTACTCGTCAAAGGAAGTTCTATAGAGCTATACATTTTTCATGTTGTTTGTAGGCCTAGCCTCCATGTAGGTCTTCATCTTCTTCAACACTTACATCTGACCATGGGACGAACACGTCCAAGAACCATGCCAGAAAGGCCCACCCAGCACTCACATCTTACCATGGGAGGAACACATCCAATAACCATGGCAGAAAGGACCAACACTTATATTCACCAGCATGATAGGACACACCTACTATCATTTGTGAAAAGTCCCAACACTTACAATCACCAGCATGGCAAGACACACCTACTACCATCTGTGAAAAGGCCCAACTCTTACAACCATAAGCATGATAAGACACACCTACTATCATCTGTGGAAAGGCCCTGCACTTACAACCGATCATGTGGGAGCCAATCCCACAATCATATCATAATGGCTCTACAGTTACATCTGATCATGTGGGAGCCAATCCCACAGTCATATCAAAATGGCTCTACACTTACATCTGATCATGTGGGAGCCAATCCCACAGTCATATTAGAATGGATCTGCACTTACATCTGACCATGGAAGGAACCAATCCTACCATGTCAAAAAGGCTCTTGGACTCATCACTTCCCCTTGGAAGGAACCTTGATCTGGAGAACACCAAGCTTATCCCTGAAGTACTCAAACTTCACTCTAGCTAATGGCTTGGTCAGCAAATTAGCTATATGTTCGTCCGTTGCAACATATTGGAGCTTTACTGCTCATCTCTACACCATATCCCTGATATAGTGATATTTGATCTCGATATGCTTTGACTTGTCATGGAACCCTGGGTTCTCTGACAACTTCACACAACTATGGTTGTCACAATATATACAAGTAGCATCCAAATGGAGATCAAATAGGTCACATAGTAGCTTCCTCAGCCATGTTGATGTATTTGTACCTTTGGAATGTATTCACTTGTGTATTGTACCCCGATGTTTATTCCGGGAAGTATCTATAATGTAATTGAGTCATGTCATGCCTCAATGTTTCTATCAAGAGATTCAATAATGGAACAAGTCATGTAAAGTCATTGAGGTTAACCCTCCATTGTAAGTCGAGGAAATAGTCCCCACACTTGTGTCAAGGTTAATCCTCCTTTTTGATCGAAGGGCAAAGTCCCCACAGTTGTGGGGCACTAGGGTTATTAGACTCTCTTAGAGATGTCGGCTCTAGTAAGTAATTGTTAAGTGGGGTCGACATGTTAAAGTGGACATTAAGTGAACGAAAGAATATAAATAGAGAGTGATCCTCTCTATTTATCACACACACACTCACTCATTGGGGCGCATGAGTGAGAGAGGAGAAGCTCTCTCAAGTGTGAGAGAGAGAACAAGCTTTGGAGATCATCTTTTCTGTTTTTGAGTTTTACTACTACCATTGGTGCTCATTCTATCTCTGAGGAAGTTGTGGGGTTTTCTCCTTTATGGTTTACCTGAGGAAAATTCTTTGTGTCTCTTGTCTCTTGTGTTTATTGCTGTGCATGTTATTTTCTTAGTTAAAGATCCTAAGATAATGCTAGCTTGAATGATAAAAATCTAACATGGTTTCAGAGCTAACCTAAGAAGAATACATTGTGCAGCTATAGAAGCCAAGGCTCCTTAATTTTTGGGTCTTTCTCCATAATCCATCAGCAACAGTATGCTAGGCTGACTCTCCATTGAAGGGCGCATCTTTCTGTCGAAGCGGAATTTGATTCCGGACATTTTTAGTTTTTGGTGCAGGGAATTAGGGATTCTTACAAAAGAGGAATTTTTGAGTGAGCCTGGAATAGGATTTCTCTCCTCATCAAAATCAAATTTTAGAGACCTGGGTCGAGATTTTTGGTTGGGTATAACTCCAGGAAAGTCAAACCCTAGTTTGACCCTGAGCTAGAAAAACCCTAAAATACTAAAACTAATAAGTTTTGGTACATTCAATATATATCAATATTGGAGAAGGCTCAGGAGCTGAAAATTACATAGGTCGATGATACAATCCTGATGTACACTATTTCCAAAATTCAGCCTCATATTCGCTATATTCCAGGAGATATGATTCCTCCAAGTTAGGGTTCCATCCTCTTCCAGGATTCATCCCTAAACAGGACACCTGGGGAGAATTGCTATATCTCGGGCTACAAAGGTCCAAATTAAATTTATAAAAAATTTATAGAAAGAGAATGGACTTTACTTTCGGTGGTCCTAGTTTCAGACCCAGAAGATGAAACAATGACACGTGGTCGTCCGTACAACTTCACTATTCTGAACAGTCCTGAAACAGGTCACCTTGGGAAAATGATCATAAGTCCCAATTGGTGAAACCAATTTTGATGAAACCTATGGTGTTGGAATAGGGACAGGCGATGCTACCTTAATGCAAAGTTTCAGACATATTAGAGCAGTAATTTTTGAGATACCGCAGAAACAGTATCGGGCATTTCTGCAGAAGAAATTGGAAAACTAGGACTTCCTGTTCCCGAAGCTTCCCTCCACTATTTTCAGAAAAGGAGTACATTGGACAGCTTTCCTTGAAGATACCTATCTTTTTATCCAATTAGATCTAAAAGATTCAAAGTTTTGAAAATTAGGGTTTCTCTAACAAACCCTAGATCAGCCAGCTCCGTAACTAGGACATACATCTCAAATCGGTAAGATCTAATCTTTTGCTATTTTCATTTGAGGTTCTCATTTCAAAGCGATCTATCACATCAGCTTGATGATAAGCTTGGTGAAGTTGAAAACTTCCAAGCATGGAAGTATATGATCTCCCTGAAGAAAATGAATTGGACACCTACATAAGTAGAGAGGTTCCAGTACCAGAGGGAGATTAGGCTAAAATCCTAACACCAGAAGAACTTGGTCAAGGCCAAGAAGATTGTTGTTGATAACCTTGTACCACAAGTATATTCCCTAAAGACACTGAAGATGTTTGATTCCTTGACCAAGCTATTTGAAGAGAAGAACATAAATCAGAATATGACTTTGAGAAAACAGTAGAAGAAGAAGTGGAGAATGCAAAAGTGGTGATAGCCACCTTGAATGGCCTCCCAGGATCATGGGATTCATTCATGCGAGGAACGTGTGCAAGAAGGAAGTGATTACTTTCAGCAAGAGCACACACAAGAAGAATAAGCTTGACTCATGATAAGAGAAAAGATGAGAGCATCTGAATATCAAGCTCTCACCATCCAAAGAAGATCCCTCAAGCGATGAGGAATATGAAGAACTCAACTCTTGAATAACCTCTTATCCATCTTAGTATTTGGATAAGAAACGATGCTATGAAGAAGATGATGAAGCTGAAGGCTCAAGAAAGAGTCTACCCATGAAACAAATAAAGATAAGCATTCAATTGTCATTTCATGATATTGTTTTGATGATGCATTTGTTTATATTCAGTTGATGTATTATGCATGATAGAATGTTTGCATTAATGACAGTATACTACTGATATGCATGTGATGGGTAAGTAGCTCATGGTGCTATACAACTCTCCATTGCTACTTATCTAGAATGAAACCTCTTTGCTGACATATTGGATTAATGCACAATCTCAATGTTGTCCTGGTAGAGATGGAAGACATCTAGAAAGTTTCCGTGAGATATGGATGGATATTGTATTGGCTACAGTAGTTGCATGATCATATATATTTATGCATAAGAATTTTCCATTATGAATATTCCTTATGAAATGTTTCTAACCATACAAATGCATTTGACTTGTAGGAAAGATCGCGTACAATCACCTACAAGCAAAGAAGGATGAGACTTGTTCTGAAGAACAAGTAACGACAGTTCAAGATGAAGAATAATATGAAAAATGCAGCGACATCATTGATGCAGAACCTTCCAGCTATGAAGAAGTAACCAAGAAAAAAGGGAAGACCAGTTCAAGAAGAATGATGTCTAAGATGCAGTATCAATACATGAAGGGAAGTTTGTAGTTCCATCATGCAGTAGATGGAAACATCATGGGATACAAGGCAAGATTCGTAGTATGAGGCATAGACTATGAAGAGACATTTGTAGCCACTAGAAATACACATGACAGGAAGAATCATGTGTACAAATGAAAGAAGGCCTTGTGCGAGCTCAGAAGACACCCAAAGGATAACACATACATGAGGAGCTTGATGAAGATATTAACCTTTGCTACAAGGTTGAAAATGAAAGTCTATAGAGAATGACAAGCTCATAGATGGGTGCGAGAAGAACTCTTGAAAAAGTTCAAGATAGAGGATCTTGGTATCCAATGATCCTAGATGGATACATAGAATATTAGTAGCAGAGGAAGCTACTTGTCACTCCAGTACAGAATGTTTTAGTGCATAGAGTACGAAAGACAGAGGGAGAATGATGCTCTGCTTTAGAGGGAGTGACTGTAGAAGATCCTGAGGTTCGACATGGTATGACCGGATGGACAAATTACTGATAACTCTAGGATTTACTGAGAGTAAAGTGGATTCCAACCTTTGCTTCAAGGTTGAAGGCGAAAGACCAGTGATGCTCCTATTATATGACGATGACTTGTTCCTGACAGAAAAGAGGAACTCATTAAAGTTGCAAGAAGGAGACTCGCTGTCGAGTTCAAGATAAAGGAATCGGGGATGATGCACTATGTTCTAGGCATGGAGGTGTGGACAAGGGAAGTATGCAGTAGAGATCCTGAAGAGGTTCAAGATGATGGACTGGATGACCACACCTATGACATCAAACCTGAAGCTATTGAGTAATGCTTCATCAGAGACGGTTGACACTATGATGTATCGTCAGATGATTTATTCTTTGATGTACCTGACGAATATGAGACCAGATATTTGCTTTGCTGTGAACACATTGAGACATGTTCACCTAATGATTGCAAAGCATGCAGTGAGGTACCTGAAGGGTACAATTGATTATGGGCTCAATTATGAGGTGAATCAGAAGATTAACCTAGAAGGTTATGAGGATTCGTATTGGGTAGGCAGTGCCATCGATAGGAAGAGCACTTTGAGGTGCTACTTCAGTATGGGATCAAGTGTGATCTCTTGGTTTGGCAGGATGGAGTCCTGCATGGCGCTGAGTACAGCTGAGGCAAAATATGTTGACACTTGCTATTTGGGAGGTAGTATGTTTCTTTTGAAAACTACTATCTGATTTGGTTGATCTGACTTGCATTTTTTGTATGATGTAGAGAGGAGTAGTGATCCAGATCGAGATCTCTCGAAAGAGGGATTTCTAGCATAGCTGATGAGATAGGTTGTCCGAGCATAAATCCTGGCGAAGCTCGTAGGTTGCTCAGACGTAAATGGTCATGTAGGTTGTCCTCGGATGTAATCGGTCCTAGTGAAGCTCGCAAGTTATCCTTGGACATAATCAGCCCTGATGTGATTCTATGCTAGAAATGGCCAAAGTGAAGTTTGAGTACTTCAGGAGAAGCTTGGTGTTCTCGAGATCAAGGTTCCCTCCAAGGGGAAATGATGAGACCTAGAGCCATTCTGACATGGTGAGAGGATTAGGTTCCTTCCATGGTCAGATGTAAGGGCTGAGCCATTCTGTCATGGTGAGAGGATTTGGTTCCTTCCATGTTAGATGTGAGTGTTGAGCCATTCTGATGTGACTATAGGATTGGTTCCTACATGATCAGATATAAGTGCTGCATTCCATTCTTGGAATGGAGGCACCTGGTCAGTTACCAGGAATACTCAGCTTGGTACTGAGTTTCCATTCTTTGGGAGAATGGAGGCACCTGGTCAATTACCAGGAAAACTCAGTCTGGGACTGAGGGCCATTCTGATATGACTGTGGGATGTAGTATTACATGATCAGATGTGAGTGCATGGCCATTCTGATGTGATTAAGGGATGTGTTCCCACTTGATTAGATATAAGGGCTGATGCCATTCTCTGGGAGAATGGAGGCACCTGGTCAGTTACTAGGAATCCTTAGTCTGGGACTGAGAGCCCTTTTGATGTGGTGTTTTCGAACATGGTCGAATGTAAGTCTAGAGCCCTTTCGATGTGGTGTTTTTGAACATGGTCGAATGTAAGTGCTGGGCCCTTCCGATGCGGTGTTTTTGAGCATGGTCAGATGTAAGTGCTGATCCCTTCTGATGCGGTGTGTTCACACATGGTTAGATATAGGTGCTGAGCCATTCTGGCGTGATGTGTTTACACATGGTAAGATGTGAGTGCTGGGCCTTTCTGACAAGATGAGGTTAGATGTGAGTGATGGGCCTTTCTGACAAGATGAGGTCAGATGTGAGTGATGGGCGTGCCTTTCTGGCAAGATGAGATCAGATGTAAGAGTTGGGCAGGCCATTCTGACTTAGGGTCATATATAAGCACTGAAGACCTACATGAAGGGTAGGCCTACAACCAGCATGAAAAAGGTCTGGCTCTGTAGAACTTCCTGTGACGAGAAGAATGAAGAGATATCACCATTTGATTGAGATAGTAGAAGCAGTATTGATGATAATGATTTAGTGATGATCCAGCTTTGATGATGATCTAGATCAAGTGATGATCCAGCAGTGACGATCCAGATCAAGTGATGATCCAGAGTTGATGATGATCCAGCAGTGACGATCCAGATCAAGTGATGATCCAGACTTGATGATGATCCAGTAGTGATGATCTCGATCAAGTGATGATCCAGACTTGATGATGATCCAATAGTGATGATCTCGATCAAGTGATGATCCAGATCTAGTGATGATCCAGACTTGATGATGATCCAGTAGTGACGATCCCGATTAAGTGATGATCCAGACTTGATGATGATACAGCAGTGACGATCCAGATCAAGTGATGATCCAGACTTGATGATGATCCAGTGATGATCCAGATCTAGTGATGATCCAAACTTGATGAAGATGACTTGACGATGAAGATGACTTGACAATGAAGATGACTTGAAGATGAAGATGACTTGAAGACGAAGATGACTTGATGATGATCCAGATGACACAGAGAAGAATACTTGTGGTCATAAATTGTGTCGAGAGAATACCTTCCTAGTTAAGAGGGAGTGTTGATGTATTTGTAACTTTGGAATGTATTCACTTGTGTATTGTACCCCGATGTTTATTTCGGGAAGTATCTATAATGTAATTGAGTCATGTCATGCCCCGATGTTTCGATCAGGGGATTCAATAATGTAACAAGTCATGTAAATTCATTGAGGTTAACCCTCCATTGTAAGTCGCGGCAATAGTCCCCACAATTGTGTCAAGGTTAATCCTCCTTGTTGATCGGAGGGGAAAGTCCCCACAGTTATGGGGCACTAGGGTTATTAGACTCTCTTAGAGATGTCGGCTCTAGTAAGTAATTGTTAAGTGGGGCCGACATGTTAAAGTGGACATCAAGTGAACAAAAGAATATAAATAGAGAGTGAGCCTCTCTATTTATCACACACACAATCACAGCTCATTGGGGTGCATGAGTGAGAGAGGAGAAGCTCTCTCAAATGTGAGAGAGAGAACAAGTTGTTGAGATCATCTTTTCTGTTTTCGGGTTTTACTGCTACCATTGGTGCTCATTCTATCTCTGAGGAAGTTGTGGGGTTTTCTCCTTTATGGTTTCCCCAAGGAAAATTATTTGTGTCTCTTGTCTCTTGTGTTTATTGTTGTGCATGTTATTCTCTCAGTTAAATATCCTAAGATAATGCTATCTTGAATGATAAAAATATAACAAGCCACATTGCCTCACAACTAGCCAAATAAGATGCAACATACTCTGCTTCAGCTGTACTCAGTGCCGCACAGGATTGCTTCCTGCTAAACCAAGAGATCACACCTGATCCCATACTGAAGCAGCACCCTGAAGTGCTCTTCCTATCAATGGAACTGCCTACCCAATCTGAATCCTCATAAAATTCCAGGTTAATCTTCTAATTTTCCTCATACTTGAGCCCATAATAAACTGTACCCTTCAGGTACCTTAGAATATGCTTTGCAGCAATCAAGTGAACATGTCTTGGATCTGTCAGGAACTAGCTCAATGTGTTCAGAACAATGCAAATATCTGGTCTCGTGTTCGTTAGGTACATCAAGGACCCAATCTTTCGACGACACATCGTAGCATCAACCGACTCAGATAAATCATCACTCAATAGCTTTAGGTTTGATGCCATAGGTGTGGTCAAGTCCTTGCAATCCATCATCCCGAACCTCTTTAGGATCTCTATTGCATACTTCCCTTGTCCCAGGGAGATTCCATCCCCATTTTGCCACACCTCCATTCCTAGAAAGTAATGCATCATACCCAAGTCCTTCGTCTCGAACTCAGCAGCCAGCTTCCTCTTTGTGTCTGCAATCAACCCATCTGCACCTATTAAAAACAGGTCATCTACATACAGTAGGAGCATCACTGGGTTCCCTTATTCAACCTTGTAGTAAAGGTTGGAATCTGCTTTACTCTTGGTAAAGCCCAAACTAGTCAAGAAGCTATCAATATGTCATACAATGTCCTGGGTGCCTGTTTCAAACCATACAAGGCTTTCTTCAATTTGCACACATGAGTCTCCCTGTCATGTGTCTCAAAACCGAGTGGTTGCTCCACATATACTTCCTCTTCTACTACACCATTCAAGAAAGCAGTCTTGACATCCATCTGGTGTACCTTCCATTTCATGACTACAGCCAGAGCTAGTACTAATATGATGGAGGTGTATCTGTCTACAGGTGCAAAAGTATCTTCATAATCTATTCCTTCTTTCTAAGAGAAGCCACGAGCCACAAATAGTGCTTTATATTTCTCTATGCTACCATCTGCAGCATGCTTGATCTTGTAGATCCATTTGGAAGTCACAACAGACTTCCCTTCTAGTCTTGGGACAACATCCCAAACATCATTCTTCATGATCGACTAATACTCCTCGATCATAGCATCCTTCCATTCTTTCTTCTCTGTCGCTTCTTCATAGGTACTTTATCAATGATGTCACATAATAGGGCTACATATCCGGAGTAGGACCTAGTTCTCTTCCTTTCTCTGTGTATTTCTTCTGGAGCCCCATATCTTTTTGCACCTTACATAGACTCTCATAGCAATGTAGGTTTCCTCTTGTGAGGATTCTTCTCATGGGGTGGATCTATAGGTTCTTGAGGTTCTTCCATTTCTCTATCCTCTTTTCGGTTTGCTTCGTTTATTGTTGTATTAGGGATTCTGGGTACTTCTGTTTCTTTATAGTCTTCAACAGGTCTCTTTCTGGATTTGTTGTAAGATGTGTCTTCATCAAATGTTACATCTCTGTTGATGTCGATCTTCTTGAACCCTGGGAATTATATTCGATAAGCCTTCGAGCTTTCAGAGTATCCCAGAAATATACCCTTCTTTCCTAAAGGATCTAACTTTGTCCTCTTTTATTTCGAAATGTGTATGTACACTGGACAGGAAAATATTCTGAGAGGACTAAATTCTGGTTTCTTGCTAGAAAATACTTCTTCAGGTGTCTTGCTCTCGAGTACTCTATGTGGAGTATGGTTTTGTACATACACAGCTGTTTGGCAGCTTCTGCCCATAGATGCATAGGAAGGTCTTGATCATGAAGCATTGACCTTGATGCTTCCATGAATCTCTGCATCCATGAATCTCTGCATAATCCATGAATCTCTGCATAATTATTTGAATTCATTTGATGTGAATTCTCCGCCATTGTCTAATCAAAAGATCTTGATCTTCTTCTCTGTGTGGTTCTCGATCAAGGATTTGAATTCCTTGAACTTGCTGAATACTTCATCCTTGTTCTTCATGAAGTATATCCATGTCATCCTAGGAAAAATCATCAATGAAAGAAACACAATATACATACCCACTTAGATAACTGGATGACATTGGACCGCATACATTAGAGTGAATGATTTCCAAGATTCCTTTTGCCTTGCTCTTGTTGCTTGGAAATGTCTTCTTTGTGCTCTTCCACTTTGCACATCCTTTGAATACACCTTCATGTTTGTCTGCATCTCTGGAAGACCTTCAACAACTTTGCTTGCGGGTGGTAGTGCCCTGTAGTGCACATGTACAAGCCTTCTATGCCAAAGTTCAATTGGTTCTACTGAGTTATGAACCAAAGCTTGTTCTGGTTGGCCCTTCAATTTGTATAGTCCTCCCTCTTGCTCTCCAATTACTACTACATAGTCAATAATCTTTCCTTTTGGACACATGAGGACTTGGCCATCTATAAATGCAACTGTCATGCCTTTTTCATCTAATGCTGAGATGGAGAGCAGGTTCTTCTTTAGTCCTGGTACAAATAAGACATCCTTCATTTTCATAGACTTTCCAGAGTCTATTTTATAGTGGGATTCACCACTACCTTTTATGGGATACTGATAGTCATCCCCAAGTTTCACCTTGTGAGGTGACTCATGTTCGTATAATTTCACAAAGGACTCCCTGAATCCTGTCATATGTTTAGAAGCTCCACTATTTATAATCCAGTTGTTGCTTCCATGTGTGACAGTTCCTATGAGGGTAGAGATCAACACATATTCTTCACACTTTCTTCCCTGGATTTCTTTCTGGGAGGTTCATCATCCTCTGCAGTGTGAGCATGATGTCTTTTCTTGTTTCCCTTCTTCTTGTGAGAGCCATTTCTGTTTCTAGGACATTCTCTAGCATAGTGTCCTTTCTCGTCACATGTATAGCATCTGATTTTAGACAAATATTTGTTATATTTTCTAGGATTATCTTTCTGGTGAGAGTGCTTACCTTTGTGATAGTTTCTTGTGAGAGCTTGATCTTCACTTCCCATCTTTTCTTCTCGAGATACTATCTGAGCTTCTTCTTGTGAGCATTCCTCCCACAGTATACTAAACTTGACTAGATTATTTCTAGCACAAATCCCTTGAATGAAAGAGTCCCAAGACCTAGGGAGACCATTCAAGGTAGTCAACACAATTTATGCATTCTCTACTTCTTCATCTACTACTTCAATCTGTTCCTTGATCTGAGAGACCCTTGTAAAGTAATACTGTATGGTATCCACATTCTGAATCTTTACATTCTTCAATTGATTTCTCAGAGTCAACTTCCAGTTTATGTTCTTCCCTTCAAATAAATTGGTCAAGGCATCAAACAACTCTTTAGGTGTCTTTAGGGAGGACACCTGAGGTATGAGGTGATCCTTGATTGAATCAACAATAATCCTCTTATCCATGACCAATTTCCTTTTGTGTAATGCCTTAGCCTTCTCTCCTTCTGGAATTGGAACCTCTCCACTTATGTAGGAGTCTAATTCATTTTCTTCCAGGACCAGGGAGATCCTATACTTCCAGGCTCAGAAGTTGTTAGATCCCTCAAGATTTTCATCAAGCTTGGTACGATGAGACATCTTAACAGAGAACCTTAAATGGAAATACAAAATATTTAGATCTTACTAGTTTAAGATGTCCGAACTGGATCTGGAGTTGAATTTCTGCAGAGTTGGTTTTCTGGTTCAGAAGTAGATTTAGGGTTTGAATTTCCCGGAGTTCTGTCCAACCAAAAACTTTGATTTTGATCTCTAAAAATTGATTTTGGAGAGGAGATCAATCCTAGCCTGGGCTCACTCAAAAATTCCACTTCTGTGGAAATCCCTAATTTCTCGCAGTATTGTCATGTCAAAAACTAAAATTCCTCAGAATCAGATTCTGCTTCGATAGAACGATGCGCCGTAGAGAGAAAAGTCATCCTAGCCTCCTTTTGCTGATAATATGTGGAGGGATATCCAAAAAGTAGGAAGCCCTAGCTTCAGCAGCTGCATAGTGTCTTCTTCTCAGGTTAGCTCTGATACCATGTTAGATTTTTATCTATTTCAACAATAGGATCTTAGGATCTTAACTGAGAGAATAACAAGTACAACAATTAATCACAAGAGACAATGAACACAAATATTTTCCTCAGGGAAACCATAAAGGAGAAAACCCCGCAACTTCCTCAGAGATAGAATGAACACCAAAAGTAAAACCCAAAGATACAAAGATAATCTCCTGACAATAGTTATCCCTCTCTCTCTTGTCCCAGCTTCTTCTCTCTCTTAGTTGTGTGCTACAACTGAGTGTGAGTGTCTGTGTGATAAATAGAAAGACTCACTTTCTATTTATACTAGTTTTCGACTTGACATTAACTCACTAGGGCTGACTTCTCTAGGAGAGTCTAATAACCCTAGTGCCCCACAACTGCGGGGACTTTCACCCTTGAACAATAAGAAGGGTTACCCTCTATGACTTTACATGACTTGATTACATTATTGATTCTCCTGATAGGAACATCAGGGACTAACATGACTTGATTACATTATTGATACTCCTGATAGGAACATCGGGGTACAATACATAAGATATACATGTGAATATATTCCGAAGTTACAAATACATCAACAATAACGAGTCTCTCACCCTATAACAATTAGGTTTTGAGAAATACCCTAATTACTTGAATCCATCACCCAAATTAGTATCCTGATAGGGTAGGAAGTTTGTAATCTGATCCAATATGTTGTAATCAACATTATGGCAAATAAAGTAGACTTGGTGATTCTAACTTACATCCCTAAAGTTGCACAAAAAGTGTTTATAATCTCAGCAAAACAATGCCACTCTTCCATAGTACCCTTCCCAAACAACACCACATCATCTACAAATAATAAGTGTGTGATGAAAACAAAAGATGAAATGTTTATGCCCTTCAATTTTGTTGATGTTTGAGCAAAATCGGAGATGCTTGAACTTTAAAATTTTTATCAAACAATTTCAGCACTTATGAATTTCATAAATCAGCCACATATGAATCTTTATATCAACCACATCTGAATCTCACAAATAAATCAACCACATAAATCAGCTCCGTAAATCAACCATGAGAGTCAAGATATACCCTGGGAAAACCCTCCAAACATGGAGGATGAAAAACCTAACAATTCTTTGAGTATGATAGATAGATTGTAGATAATGGTTTACAACACAAGAATATTTCCCAAAAAGAGATATCACCTCAACAGTAGAGAAGAGAGATCCAATGTAACCCTGCAAAAACAAATGTATGCAATTGTATTGAACTTTCCATATGCCTAGCATATTAATAACAAGCCAAAAAGCCTAGCATGCAAAAGGTAGTGCATAGTAGGATCAGTAAACATACTTAGAGCACCACATAGTGCATCCATAAGGAGGAGGTAACTATAACTTCCTCCATGCAAACATTAGCGCCCTTTCTTTACTCAATTAGCTTTAACTAAATGTTCAATGTCTTCAACTGAAAGTGAACTGACTTGAATTGAATGTTAACTTACTTGAACTGAATGATAACTGAATTGAACTCAATATTTAACTGACCATTGATCACTTAGTTAACATGCTAACTTAAGTGTCATAAGTGCTTCACTCTTAGTGCCATCCATGCACAATTTATATTATTAACTTTTGCATGGATCTCTTTAGTTAATTGATGCATGCTAATTGATGAACATTAAGCTCTTCTTTACTTAACTGATTATGTTCATTAATGGTTCAATTGATGCTTTGACTAGGGCATTGATTGAGTCATTCATATTTTACTCAAGCTTTATAACTTGAGTTCACTCAGACATTTTCATGGGAAATTCAAATTCTCTTTCTCTATAATTTATCTCATTATCATTAAATAATTAATGCAAGGTATCTATGTGTATTATTTATCCCTCTTATCATATTATACTTGGAAGAATTACCCCGAGCCATATAACCATATGCTAAAGTAATTCACTGTAGTGGTAGGTAAGCCTAAATGATACTTATATCACTCAGTGACCATGACTAGCAATATATCACATAGTATAACCACCTCAACAAATGGAGGTTCACAGTCTTGATACAACACAAGAGTTCAATCTTGATGCAACATAAGATCATCTTCATAATTGGAGATCCATTCTCATAGGGTATCGTCTATGAGAATCATTGACTTGATACAACACAAGTCTAGTCTTGATATTACTCACAAGAATCAACTTGATATTATTCACAAGCTTTACAATACAACATCACCACCTCAATCATATGAGCATACATAGGACTTGATATGACTCACAAGTTCGACTTGATATTACTCACAAGTCCAGATATTGACTCCTGATGTTGTACAATCAACAAATTTCCCTTCATATCGAGCTACAATAATCATTAAACTCAAGCCTTCAATAACCAATAGAAACAATAAAGGAGATAAAGGACAACCTTGTCTAAGGCCCCTAGTGCTCTGAAAAAAACTTGTAGGTGAACCATTAACAAGGACAAAAAAATGTGCAAAAGCCACGCAAGCCATAATCTAGTTTGTCACAAGATAGGTAAGCCCATCTGAATGAATAATAATCTCAAGTAAACCCAATTGACATGATCATATGCTTTCATCAAAACCATTTTCAATATCAAGGCATCAACAAATTTAGAATTTATGGAGTGTAAACACTCCTAAGTGACACCAACAACATCTAAGATTTGCATGTTTGCCAAGAACCCGATTTTTTCTTTAGTCATCATCTCAGCAAGTTTGGGCTTAATCATGTTGGAGATGATTTTTGTGATAATATTATAAGCAAGATTACAAAGGGAAATAAGGCTTAAGTCATTGAAAGAATCTAGTTTGTTGCATTTAGAAACGAGGGTTAAGAAAGTTGAATAGAGAGCACTAGGTACATACCCTTCCTGACGAGACTGCTCAACCATCTGTAAGTATAAAGTTATATATATTATACAAATTTTTTTCATATATATGTGAGATAAAGTTATATATAAAATCAGTTTCAAGAAGATTGCTTTAAATGCACCAGATATAAATCTATATATTATATATA
>LPNX010326694.1:263943-289541 GCA_001517045.1 Pseudotsuga menziesii
AGGAGGGAGGCTCCCACATTGGCCATACTGTCTGCTGCTGTATTGTTTTGCCGAAAGATGTGATAAATCTCATAGGAGTTGGCCATGAGAAGCTTGGCTTCTCCATATAACTGACGAAATTTGATAGCTCCTGTAGGATATCCATTGATCAATTTGTAGATGACGTGCCTTGAGTCCCCAAATATCAAAACCTTGCGAAGCTTCTTAGTGTTTAATAGGTGAAGGCCCTGGATAAGGGCCAACCACTCCGCTTCGTTATTGGTTCTTCTACCAAGCCCCCAAGCAAAGGTTTGTTCTACATATCCTTCGGGATTCAAGAGAATCCCCCTTGTGCCTACCACCCCTATATTATATAAATATATATTAGTATAGGCACACACATATATATCACCAATGTTACTTATTATCTGGTTATTTTTATGCTAACATCGAATCCTCATGGGTTAGGTACACTAGTTTACTAAGACAGGTTTGTTGGAGATATCATGCATGGACGTTTGGATCCTTCAGTTGATGGGTCAGATCCTTGGTGCCATGACACCTCACATCTTTGATAACCCCTAGAGTTTTTTTTTCCTTTTTTTTGTATTTATCTATTTATCTTAACTCTCACTTAAGCCTCACTCATTGGTACTCCCCTATTTCTAATTCATGATTTCCTTTCATGGGAATGACAGTTTATTTTTCCTCTTTAATTTAATATATTTTATGATTTCTCGAGGATGACTCCCGATTAAATTTTATGATTCCTTGAGGATGACCAATGTTCATTAATAAAGTGATATATACGACTTTTAAAAAATGGATTAAACAAATAGATCTAGAAGGTCCCATATCTTCTTTCTCATTTATTAACACACTTGTTATAGATGTTTTAGATATAAACTCTCGAAGTACTCTTTGTTAATCTCTCTCTACCTTATTCTTAACTCCAATCATATTTGGCACTCCCTTGGAATACTTTGGCTCTTTTCTCATTTTCCTTTGTCTTCTGTGCATCCAAATTTTTTATTTGTAAACGAAGGGTGATTTTTGAAGTTAATTATGTTATAGTTTGTTAATAACAATCTCCAAATGTCATTAATTCCCAAACTTGTTTCAATGATATCATGGACTAAAATGGCCTTAAACAACTTCTATAGTTGTGTATCCCTATATTAAGGTTTTAAATCAAATAATAATGGACACAATAAAGTAGGATTTTTTTTTTTCACCGGAAGAGATCAACCCCTAATTAGTCAAGGGGCTATGGCCCATGGGTAAACCCCAGGAATGGAAATCAGGTCAACATGTCCCGCAAGACTCCACCCCACTTTTTCACCGATATGCCCCTCCACAAGACACAAAAATAGTTAAAAACCTTAAAGTGGAAAAATGAAGAGGCTTAGACACAATCAAGTAGTTGGAAACCTTGAAGTAGAAAAAAGGAAAAAAAAAACATAAAACAAGTTTTAATGGGATGTCTAAATTGGAGTTAATGGTAAAACGACAAATAATCCATAAAGAATGATCACAATAGTTTATCATCAATCATGGACAATATAAATAACTAACGCCTTCTAAGAACTAATGATTGTTTAAGAAGAATCCATTATAACAGTTTAAATCTTTGCCTTCAAAAAAAAATTCATATCCAAATCCCACATAAAAGTGTTTAACGCCAATAATTTTATCTCTGAATCCTATTTATTAATATATATGTTCTATATTTAAAGCCCCCACATAGATATTGTTAACTTAAGTGTATGGAATAATGTTGTGAAGAGATAATTTTATTAGAGATAAATAAATAATTATATGCATATAAAAATGTTTAACATATATTAAAACACATAAATTATATAATGAAATATAATTCATACATAATTTTTTTGTTTGTAGATAAGCATGCGAAATATTATAGTAAAAAGTGTTATATCTATCATAATCACAGATTATTTTAATGTATTTCTTTAGCAGAAATAAAAAGTGGTTTTCATTTTTTATTATACCCATCGAAGGCTAGGTATATTGTAATAGTTTTGTATTGAATTCATATTAGTTTATTAGTTGATTAAATTTATTTTCGAGAAGAAATTTATTTTATTTATTTATTTTTTAAAATAAAATATAATTATTTGATATGAAATTGGTTAAAAGGTTTATAGTCTTATTGTTGCAATGGCGGTGGACTTCTTGGTATTAGAAAGGCCTTTTTTTAATGATGTCATGCTTTCATAGTGGCCATTGCCATCGCTCTTGGCCACTGTTGAGATCCACTGCTTCATCTCATTGCCATCTTCAACCACCAACTGGCTCCACATAGCAGAAAATTACTCTATATATTTTAGCTGATGTTTTTTAGCAGGTATAATTATAACATCAAAATCTTAAACAACATATCAAAAAAGTTTCAAATATAACTGTAATTAAGAATATATACCTTCATGTAAATTGTTTCTATTAAAAAGATTGTAAATAACAGTAGAATCACATTTCATAATGATATTTTTCATACAATGAACATGCATAGATATCTATAGAATTGGCTGGAACAAAGAAACTTTTACATAAACTTGAATTTTCTTCAAATAACACACAAAGTCAGATAGAACTTGCTGGTACAAGCCAGGATTTAAAGACAACTAAATTTTTTAGGAAAACAAAAAAACTGGAAAATTCTGCACAACACTGGCAAAATCCTATCAAGAAATTTGCAAATTTACCACAAGATGGGGAAAATAATTGTTGACATAGCAATGTAGGTTTTTCAAAACTCGAGTTAGTGTGACGGTTATCCTTCAAAGGCTCAAAGATCAATTCAATCAAGACAAAAAGAGATAGCATTTAGGAGATTTAGTCTTAACCTTGAAAACATAATTCTATTGTAGCTTCTGTTGTTGTCCACTTGTATGGCCACGTCTCGTGTTTGATGGGGGCTCAATTGATGCTACCACCGATCCAACATTTGATTCCTACGACCCCTCACTTTTTACCTTCGTATATGAGCGATAATTCCTTCATTGCAATGGCATCATAGCTCGTAACAATTTTCTCCGATAGCATTTAACCTTCATACCCTGCTAAAATCCTCCATGTTTGGCACTTATCTTCCTCCCCGTTAACCATGGGGTATTCACCTTGTTGACCAATATATTATCACGTTCATTCGTAAAGGTTTTTCTTTTTAATTGTGAAAAATAAGGTCAATATATTGTAAATATTTGGGGGGCGAGGAGTAGGGTATGGGGGGTTTATAGGTATTGAGGGGTATAAAAAGGGGTATCTAGTAAAAATAGGGAATATATAGTAAAAATAGGATTTTTTTAATTGGAAATATGTATTAGGAGGGGGGATCAACAAAAGGATTTTGGTAGGTATTTAGCAATATCTAGTGAAATTAGGGGTATTATTTAATATCCCATGAATGAAGGCATTATGTCAGAGTTTTGCAGAGTGAAGACCCTGTGCTGTTAACAATTAGCTTTATCTTATTTTGAATAGACACCAAATTAACCATAATGCCATATCGTGCTAAAATGTATCATGTGGTGTGCGAAATTCCCTGAACGACATCTTCAATTTGCATGTAATGATATTAACACTTGGAAATGGGAAGCAAAAAGACCCTTCCAAGAGTTAGAAGGAAACAACAATCGATGCTAGGAAACAACATTTGTGTAGTTCATGCTTATCCTCAAGGCCAAGTGTTAAGTACTATACAATACTCGTATCACAATGCAAATACTTTATGAGTGATTACAGGTTCCCATACAAGGGTAAAATCAAATGTAATGAGTTTGCACATAATTCAATGTACAACATCAATTCTATCTTGTATAATTATGCAAACATTAAACTGGTCTATAGATTGGCCACTTGATAGGTTAATAGTCATTTTCAATGACTTAGAACAAATTATTGTTTTCAATAAACACTCAGTTGCCGCTATGATAGAAAATTAAATGAAGAACAACATTACAAATCTAGAAAATATTAAACCGTAACATTACAGAATGGCGCATTATTGTAAAATAATTGTCTATTCTAAATATTGGGAAATTAGCGTTATTGAGTCCTTTTTAAGGTTGCAAATTTTATTTTATTTTTTCCAAAGAAAAAATTCGTAAATATATTATTCACTTTCAGCAGATAGACCAATAGGTCCATTGTACAAAAATAATCAACTATGAAGTTGTCAAAACACATCGATATTTGCCTTATGAGGAGCACACAATATCACTAACATGTCCAAAAACTGATCCAATTGTTTAAAGTTGTTATTACAAAAGAAAATACCTCATAAAGAGCATTACTGATCATCAATAAACATCAAGTCTGATCATAGCAGACTTTTTTTCATCATTCCTGATAAATCAGGTCAGATCTGTGAAAAAAATATAGAAGGTGATCACAAGCAAGATAACCCAGAGCATAACTAGCTGGCTGAAATAGTCTCAACTAGCAAGTACTGTAATGTATGCTGGAAAAAAAACACAGCAGCAAATAAATTGGCCTTCCATGCCATCCATAGAAGTATTTTCATATCCATTTCAACAAAATAAAATAGGCCAGACAGCCCACAAGTCATGCTCTCAGAAATATGCTTGAAAATCACCAAAGATGAAGCATAAATCAGATAGCATCATATATCCTGAGTGAATCCATACAAATCCAGAAATCATAATCCATCATATGATCCATCAAATAATCCAGAGCAGCTCATAATCCATCATATAATCCATCAAATAATCTAGAACAGCTCATAATCCATCAAATAATCCAGAAGTCCTTTCCAGAAATCATAATCCATCAAATAAACCATCAAATAATCCAGAACAACCCATGCAATAATCCTCCAAACCAGCATGAAGATCAAAAAAGAAAAAATGCATGAAGCCATAATCAAGAAACAAACTCTTGTAGATGAAAAGCTCACATAACCTGTTTAGAAAACCTGAAAGATTTCCACCAATGATGTACCTTTCTGTTCACATATATTCCAAGATCCTTCAAGAATGCTGCCACCTGCTTTAGCCAAAGTATCTGCTTTGAAATTTAGTTCCCTATAAATGTGTTTGAAAGACACATAAGCCATACTATCAGCTAAACAATGAACATCTTGAAGAATCATGGCTAATTCAGTATTTAGTAATCGATACTTACCAGATGCCCAGTTAATGACTAACCGAGAATCCCCAAATACTTGAATTTTATCCAAATTATGCTGCCTAGTCAGCCTAAGAAGAAGCTTAAGTGCACATAATTCTGCATAATTATTAGTACCCAAGCCTAATCCTGCTCTGAAAGAAACAAAATGGATATCAGATATGAACAGAATACCACCAGCCCCATAGATCATTGGGTCCCCTACTGTAGATCCGTTAAAGTAACCCCATGCAAATGATTTATCAATGATTTCCACAAAAATAGATCTGATAGAAACCACAGTTGAAGACTGTGGTAGATTCTTCATCATACCCAAACTGAAGCATGATACTTGTGCAGGAGTAGTGACAAGGTCCTCAAAACAAAACCTATTTCATGCTTTCCAGATAAACCAGAGTACGATAATAGGTAAAGATTTGATAAGAACCACATCTGGAATAAAGCACCAGTTTTTAAAACAATCAGACAGGGAATCTCCATACCATAAATTATTAAGTTTCAAATGATCCTCAATAATTGACCAAACTGACTGAGTAAAAGGGCACTCCACAGCTATATGAAAATTGGATTCACAGCTCTGTTTGCATAAAAAGCACCTTCCAGGACCTTCTCTACCCCTAGAACAAAGAACATCCCAGGTCAATGCTTTACCAGAGAGAAGAAACCAACTAATTTTTTTTGTTTTTAGTGGACACTTCATCTTCCGGAGGACCTTCCACCACCAGATCGAATCCACTTCTCTGTTCATAAGCTCAGCATAACCCTCTTTAGGAGAATATTTGCCATTTTTAGATAAGTTCCAGATAAGGCGGTCGGCTGCGGCAGAGAGTCTAACATGACTAGACTTGAGAATGGCTATATAACCATTCCAAGCAGCAATCTCAAATGGGTCAGTAAATCCAATAGAATCTGCAGATAACCAAATTTAAGACATCAAACCAGACATACAAGGAATTCCAATATCAGAAATGAGATGAAAACCAGCCAAATGTAATTTGTCTAGCATAGGAACTGGAAGAGTATGTCTCCATTTACAACCAAACCACGGATCTAAACCAATACGAACATCCCTACCAGCTCCAATCTTCCAGACTAGAGAATTACCAATGAGATCAAAAGCCCAAAGAACAGCTTTCCAGCAAATAGAAATGTTCTTTTTCTTTTTAGAAGTAGATCTAATCCACTCCAGAATATTCATTGGGTAAATGTATTTCTGAAATGCAATCTTAACCCATAAACCCGAGCCATGAATAATATTCCAGACATTTTTTGCTGCAAGTGCCTTAGCAAAAAACATCGAAACTTTAAGTCCCCATCCACCCAAATATTTAGGCATAGCAAGTATCTTCCATGAAATCCAAGGTAAACCAACAGAGTTTTGTTTACTAGCCCAAAGAAAAGTAAAACAAAGCTTTCTGATTTTGTCTATGACACCCATAGGAACCCAGAAATGCATCCAATAAACTGGTAAAGCCTCTAAAACAACTTTAATCAAAATCAGCTTTCCACCTTTGGACAACCAATGGAAACTCCAATTCTATATCCTTTGTTCAACTTTAATAATCAACCAATCCCCATCCTTAATAAGATATCTACAAGGTTTAAGATGAAACCCGAGATACTTCATGCCCTTTGCAATTCTGTCAACAGGAAAACTGAAGATGTTCTGTAAAGTAATAACTTCAGATTCTTCCATATAGGAAAAATATAGGGATGATTTATTATCATTTATTTGCATCCCGGATGCCTTACAGAAATGCATCAAAATCTCATAAAGAGTGGAGAGAGATTGTTCAGAACCATCATTAACCATGACAATGGCATCCACAAAAAGAACATGAGTTAAAACTACATCATTACCAAAAGGTAAACCATGATAAGTCTCACAAAGTTTGGCATGAAGAATAGCCCTCCCAAGACCATCTACCACAATAAGAAACAGAAGTGGTGCCAAGGGACACCCTTGTCTGAGTCTCCTACCAGATTTGAAAAATTTGGTAGCAACACCGTTGATAAGCACATAAAAAGAAATAGAAGATAGACTGCTCATAACCCACGCAATAAAATTTCCTGCGAATCCAAGTTTTGCAAGAATAACCCGAAGATATGTCCAACTGACTCGATCATAAGCTTTAGAGAGATCGATCTTAATCATGACAGCTTTTAAGGATTTGGTATGCATAGAATGCATACCTTCCTGAATGACACCAACAACATCATGAATCTGCCTTCCCGACAAAAACCCGAAATGTTCCCTAGAAATACATCTACCCAAAACCTTTCTGATTCTGATCGAGATAATCTTACCAATAATTTTGTATACAAAATTGCACAAAGATATAGGTCTAAAGTCCTCAAATGATAAGGGACTATCAGTCTTAGGAATTAGGGCAAGAAAGGTGGAATTAAAAACACCTGGGATTTTGCCACTTGTCCGGGACATTTCGATAACTCTTAAAAGATCCTCGCCCAAAACCTCAAATAGGCATCTATGCACCTCAGCTGGAATACCATCGGGTCCGGGACTCTTATCATTTTTGCTAATGGATAAAATATGCTTGATATCTTTAATAGTTATAGCCTGCATAAGCTCATCATTTTCATCCTCTGAAACAGAAGTTGGGAAATAACCAACACTTTGAACAATCTCTGGAAGATGGAGGTCAACTTCTTCTTTGAAAAGGTTTTCAAAATGCTGAATCCCAGCCTCAGCTATAGCCTCAGAACCTTCCACAAAATTTCCAAAATCATCATATAGTTTCCAAATAGAATTGCGGCATTTCCTATGAGCAGCAAATTTGTGAAAGAAAGGAGTATTATCATCACCACAACTCAACCATAACGCCCTACTTTTCTGACGAGCCTCCTTTTCCCGGAAAAGTAAAATAGAATTCTTGCGTGATTCAATCTCAATCAGTAATTCTTTATCATCCAGTGATATAAAGCCAATATGCCTATCATAAAATCTTTTCAACTCATATTCAATGTCAACCAAATCTTTAATGTTCTGAGCATTTTTTTTTAGTGACCACTTAATAGAGATTGCTTTAATTCGTTTAAGATTCTCACAAAATTGAGCCACAGGTGATAAGGCAGACTCAGCATCAAAGGGCACCCAAGAAACTTTTAATGCATCAACCTAGTCAGCATGTTCCAACCATCCTGCATTAAAATTGAAAGGACTGTGGGCCTTAGGAGATATAGAAGAAATTTGTAAAAAGACAGGTTGATGATCAGATACACCTCCACACCCAATCCACTGTTTAAGAAGGAAATTACAATCTAGGAAAGCAGCCGAAACTAATAGAAGATCCAACCTTTTACAGATACCCTCAGATCCAACTCTGCGATTACTCCAGGTAGGCAGAGATACCAGAGGATTGATGTCAACAATCCCCAAGCTATCCAACAGATTGTGAAAAAAGTTAGTTAAATGATCTGCCTGAGCTTTGATCCCCCAAATTTCTGAAAGACCCAAGGAAAAATTAAGATTGCCCCCAAAAACTAAAAAAGGAGACAAGAAAACGTCCATCTTGATCAAATTAATCCAAAAAGATTCCCTGTCCAGATAGGGCGCATAAAGATTAACAAAGGATATTTCCTTTTGTAAATCATATGAAAATAAAACAACACATAACCCTGCTTTCATTTCCCATGCATTATGAAATAGAAAAATACAAGACTTCCAACCCAAAATAAGTCCACCCGATCTGCCCATAGCATCCACCGAAATGAACTGCCAACCATGAATCAAATGTTCCAATTCCTGTACCAGAGCACACCCCTCAATCATAGTTTCTTGTAAGAAAATAACATCAGCTGAATTTTGTTCGATAAGTCTTATGACCGCTAGTTTCTTGGGAAGACTAGCCAAACCCCTAACATTTAGGGTCAAAAGGATCATAAGGAAACCTTATTAAGGGCTGATGCTATAAGCGCCCCAACATAGCTTGTCACAGAATGAAAATCTTTAACATCCCCAATCTGAACCTTATCAACTATCTGAAACCCTGGTTTATCCTTGATAGGCCAGGAAGTCTCCTGAACTGATTTCGAGCATGAATGAAGAAAATATCCCTTGCTAACAACAGGAGAGGCCTTACTAGGAGAAACAAACCCCATATCTTTAAGAGATGAAATTGAAGCTGAAGAGGATAGATGCTGGAAGTTACCAATATCATCCAAAGAATTGAAAATGCTTAATGAATTAAGATTGGCTAATGGAACAAGATTGGCTAAAGGATCAAACGCAAAGGAAACAGGTTGCACACCCAAATTTTCATTAATAGACGGTCCATCCTTTGCAACAGACTGATTCCCTCCATTAGAATTGGCTAATGGATCAGGCTCAAAGGAAACAGGTTGCACATCCATATTTTCATTAACAGACGGTCCATCCTTTGGAACAGACTGATTCCCTCCATTAGAATTGGCTAATGGATCAGGCTCAAAGGAAACAGGTTGCACATCCATATTTTCAATAACAGACGGTCCATCCTTTGCAAAAGACTGATTCCCTCCATTTTTGACTCTCCAAACTTTGGAAGTAGAAAGTTTATTAAAAGAAAGTGAACACTCATTTGCCAAGTGTCCAAACCCATGACATATGTAGCATCTAAAAGGAATTCCCAGGTAATCCAGAGGATGATGAAAGTCACTATTACCCTTTTTAATGACCAGTTCAGCAGTTAATCCCAAATGAAAGTTTAACAGGACAAGAACTCGGCCCATGCAGCAAACCCCAGAAGTCAGATAAGTAAAATCAGTTTCCAAATGAGATCCCAAGGTATTACCAACAAGTCTGAAGAAATCAGAAGACCAGAATTCAAAGGGTAAGTTTGGAAGTTTGACCCAAATAGGGACTTTGTCATACCTTTCTTTCCTCGGATCAAATAAAGGAGACCAACGCTTAAGAAGAAGGCCATATTTATCCCATCTCCAAACTCCTGCCAGAATCTTATCAGCATCAGCCGCAGAAGAGAATTTAAAGGCTATCCACCCCATTGGTAGCATATAAATCTCAGGACTAGTACTGATGCCATCAGTCCAAGCCTTATCAGCCCACCCACGCAGAGATTCAACATTATAATTACACCTTCCAAACCTCCCAACCAAAGTCAAAGCATTGGTGAGAACAATATCATTTAGAAGGATGTCTTTCCCCAGGGTCATTAAAATAGGACTAATCTTCTTGATGGGTTTAGGCTGCCTCTTTTTAGCCTTAGGGTTCCCCTTACTGAAAGAAGAATGAGGAGCATGCAAATGTTCATTATCAGAATCTAACGATCTGATAGAAACATGATTTACATCTGGATTAGGAGTAAATCCCAAAACTGCATTTAATCCTTCACTGACCACTTGATCCATCCCAACTGCCTTAAGACTGACCAATGAACATTTACTCTTTTTGACCTGACAGTCTGAACCTGAAGGATAGCAATCACTAGCACCCTTGCAATCGCACTTCATAATACCCAAAGAGTCCGAATGGGACCCCAATCTCAAAGAGGAAAGCATGTTCCCAGCCAATAAACTACTCCCAAGACTCACAGGGCAATGTCCAGTGACCCGCGAAACCAAGGGATGAGTAATGGCTTTCAGGGCAGAATGGACATCCACAGGGAAACATGGATCAGAACCGATTTCAACCACATCAGAAACCTTCGATATAAACCCCTCCGAAACTGAATTAATAACTGGAAGACCTTTCCCAAGACCAACAGGCCCTACTGCCAACGAATCAACAGAACCAGAGACCGAAGATACCAATTCCACAGAATTTTCCTCAAAAGATAGAGAGGATGGTTTAACAAATCCATCTCTCTTTAATCCCCCAACCAAGAATGAGGAAACCTGACACCCATTCTCCAAACAATCCACCCGCAGAGGAGAATAAAACGCAGATAAGCGAGTATCCTCACCAAAACCCAACCTGGAACATGACAAATGTCCCATAGGAGAAGAAACAAAAGGACAAGCAGATAAAGAACTCGGCATAGGCAAAGACAAATCTGTCTTGGAACGTCCATCCGAATCCAAACAATCCACTGCAAGCTTTAACCTATCCGAAACAGAATCAACTAAAGATTCCAGACCTGGAGCGGACCCCAAGTCTCCCAATTTACACAGAGAAGGCACATAGGATGCTGTAACCTTCTTCTCCACACCCAAATCCTGCTTGAAACAATGCAGGCAACCTGGCAGAGTACGAGCCAGAGATTTCGTCACTCGGAGCGACATTGCTAACACAATCGGTCAAATCCCCCAACCCAGACCAAGAATCATCAAACTACGAAAGGGAAACTCAAGATTCCCAAATAAATCCTGATTACTCACAAAAAATCACAGGAACAGAAGAAACACTCCAACACCAATCCAGGACAAACGGAGATCGCCGGAAAACAAAAGTACCAAACGAAAACTATAAAGACAGTTCGGGCTTACCTCATTAAGAACGCAAATGGAGCCACATTGCAGAATTGTGCTAGCAGATTCAACCTCCAATCTCTGCACAACGAGGTCATCAACACCAAATGCATCCGGCCCAGCCTAATAGAACACCGCCGAAATCCACCAACACCAGAAGCCAAAAAACACCCCAAACAGGACGATAATGATCTAGCTTCATCCGATCAAGATACGTCTAGGAATCCAGATAAACCAAGACTCCCGAATAGCCCTCAGAAATCTACCAACGCCAGACAACCTGGAAGTAGACAATCTCCAGAAGCAGGAGCAATCTAGAAACCCCCCACAAGAGCGTAGAAAACAGCACCGTCGCCACAGATAACCAGGGTAATTAACTAGTCACCCCATGACCACAATACCCAACTAATCGAGGCAAGTGCACAGCAATAATATGGCTGAAGACTGAACACAGAAATGCATACCAGACCAACACAAATGAGCACAGCAAGGGCAATCAAGCCTCTGCAAACAGAAATGCCAACACCAAAAGCTTATCCCATCTTCCACACGAAAGATACACTCCAGAAAACATTCGGAAACCATTAAAATGCCATGCACGTAGCCAGGATCCCTAAAAACCCAACATACCAGAGCGAATAACAGAGCCGACGTCTATTAAAGCACAAATAATCCACACCAGCACACATATCAACTCTCAACCATGGCAAATGGTCGGAAAATGTCAAATAAAACGGCGAAGATGAGCACCAGAAAGACCGATATACGGTCAAGAATCAGCCATAAACCTCAAGACAATCTACCCAACGCCTTCGCCCAAACGCCTTCGCTCCTTTAAAGTTGCAAATTACAACTACAATGGATGTTTGCAAGTCCAAGGAATAAACAACAAACAAATTTTTGTTTTAAAGTTGCAAATTATAGCTAGGATGGATGTTGCACGTCAAAATAATAAACAACAAAGTAAAACAAGATATTATAGACAATTACGAACTTCCATGCAATGATAGCAAACAATGGGGAAACAAAACTAGATGCAACCATCTACTCAACATTGTAGATTTATATTTCAGAGCAGGGTTATGTCTTTAAAATTCATTAAACATTAAACATGATATTTTAAGTAATGTTATAATATATTGCCTACACATAAAACAAAAGGAAAACACAAAATGTGTTACATTTATTGGAGGTTAGATGTGACAATGATGCTTTGGTTCACTAGTGCCCTATTATCAAATATGTTAACCACATGCATATATTGCCTATAAATGGTACTTTTGGAGGATTACCAAGGATTTTTTTAATGCTTATTTAAATCTCATTGTAGAAGTTCAAATGATTCTTCCATGTGAGGAAATGGTGTTGTTCACATCCATATCGTCAACTGTTTGTGAGAATCACTGAATAAATTTTTGTTGGCCAAAACAACATTGAACATAAAAGAAAGTCGACAAACTATTTGATGAAACAACTAAAATACCAGTAAACAAGTTGAGGATTCCCAAGAAGTTTTGGGTGTATAATAATAAGATTTGATGGAAGAAACTATGTGTTATGTTTACCTAATGGCTATTTGAATTCCAATTTTAAGTTGGCAAAGTATTGAATGTTGGAAAATGCTAACCATGGGCTTAACAAAATGAATGCAAGAGGTAAACTACAAATATCCATGCCAGAGGAAACTGACTAATCAAATGACAAAGAATTTGCAAGATAAGTCTTGTAGATATTTGTGAAAGTCCTTTCATGGAAACTATTACGCATGAATTTAGGCTTTTGGACATCACAAACAACATGAAGGCTATGGTCTAGTTCTTGGGGGGAATCTCCTAATCAACAATAACTGATATTTGATGGTAAGTAGTTGGAAGAGATTGTTATTGTATTTGATTATCACATGCAAAGGGACTCATTGTTGCATTTGTTGCTTCATTTTCACAGTGATTCTTAAGTCCTTCTCCTTTTGAAGTTCCAAAAATTCCTCCTTCTTGAGGGGTAGATAAAGGAAACTTGGTGTAATTTAAGGAAACCCTTAGTTAAGAAAACCCCTAAGTAGTAATGATCACATTGCTAGTTTGGTCCTTAAGAAGGCTCCTACTCCCTCTTTTTTTTTCTGGAGAAGAAGGACGTCATGCCAATCTTGAGGGTTAACCTCAATTAGGTTGACGGGGAGGCACAGTTTTAGCATTCGCATGTTCAATAGCATGTGTCTCTCACTAAAATAAATCTCGACTTGGATAGATGAAGATTGAGCATCTTTTGAAGGATACAATGGTTACCTAATCCAACTACAAAAGGTTTCTTCATCTTGGAGTTCATTTCCAACATGGAAAAAATGCAAGTTATTAATAGAGGGCCCTAATTTTTTAAAGACCTAGGCTTCATTTTAAAGGCATGCATGTCACCTTGACTTTAACTCACATAGAATCCATTCATGCAATCTTGATATGTGATAGATTATCGAGTATCCCTTTAGAATTTTGGTTTTACTAGAGTCTAGAAGCCATTGGCAATGCTTTGAGTAATTTTATCACCATGACCCTAGAAACTAGTAACCATGTTTTGAATATCTATCCCTAAATTTGTATTATGTTGACTTATGTAAAATCCTACTTGGCTAAAGTGTGTAGAAGAGCATATATAGACATTGGACAAAACAATTGAATTATGGACTCATTTTCTTTTGCTACAAACTCTATTTCAACCATGGGCACATGACAATGGCATGTCCATTTGAAAAATTTCCACAAACTACCAACAAAGAAACTATGAAGCCATTTTGATGGAAAAATTAAAACTTGGACCACCATTGAGAAAAACTTATCGAGTGTTAGGATATTTAGACACTTAGGAGTTATTTAAGATCAACTTGTTATAATATATATGTTAGGAAAAATATGTTTCTTTAGTATGCATTTGTAAATATATAATCCGACGGTCACAATATGTTCTAGACATAGAGTGATCCAACTGTTCATCTTCTCTTAGATCATAACTACCTTTGATCTATGGCTTGACACCCGATTGGTCCACGATATCTTTTTAAAGAGCATGGAGGGTCATTGGCTAGTTGATCAATTATGAGAAGCTCATTTGTAACTTTTTTTATTTTGCATAATAAACTGCCTCAAGTAGCTATTTGGTCAGGGCCATGGAGTGTTTCCCTCTTGAGGTTTTAAACCACGTGAAAACATCGGTGTGTTGATCTGTGAATTGTTTGTGTGAGTAGCTGCTCTAGGTGTTTTGTCTTTTAGAAGTATCATGTGTACTCGAACATGGTATTAGAGTGTTTATGAAGAGATACTTCCATTGATGATCTAGATCTTGAACTGATGTTGCTAAAGCTTTGAAAGGGTTTATGGTTCTAAAATTTTTGTGCAATTATGGGCTGTGAGAGGTGTTCCATTGCATCTAGAGTGTCATTTCCATTGGATTTTTTTCTTTTTTTGGCGGATTGTTGCATTCTTTGTCTGCGTATGCTCTTTGTCATGCACTTTGTGTGATTGCGGAAAATCAGAAACAGAAGGGAAAGGGTTTTGTGTACTGCATATGCTTTTTTCTGTACACCTTGTGCGATCACGGTAAATCAGAAAGTGGGATGACATAGAATTTTCGGGTAAGATAACGAGGACTAATCTCAAAAGTGTGGCGTATAATTTTTTTTTGTTTCGGTTTATGTGAAGTGATTTGCAGGAAAATAAGCAAACACACACTTCGAGACAGAAGAGTAAAAAAAACACCTTCCTCCTTCCCATCATTTATGCACCTTTTAATATTGGCTCACTTGGTTAAAAGTTGTTTTATTCATTAAAAGGTCTTGAGTTCAAGTCTTGTTAGTTACTTTTCTAAAAGTGTATGCAATTTTTTTAAAGTTACTTTATTGTAAAAGTGCATCTCACTCGAATTATAAAAGCGAGTCACTTAAAGTGTTTTAGTTTTTGCATGTAATATTTGATGTAACATCATTGTAAAAGTGCACTTCACTTATTTTTCAAAAGTGGTTAACATTAAACAACATTATTGTAAAGTGAATTTAAAAGGTTAAACTTGGGAAGAGGGGGGTATTTTATTTTATTTTATTTATTAGTTGGGTCAATATTATACCTGCCACATCTCTTTTGGGGTCATCTTCAACCATTTTTTAATCAAGCATAACTTCCTCATCCAAATTCAGTTTTCAATACCATTTTTTTTAAACAACTTGTTTTTTCGAGATCTTTGCATACAGACCATTGGTTTCTATTTTTACAACCTTCAATTTACAGTATAGCCACCCCTTGTGATATGTTACTTACCAGTTCCAACTACTTCTCTTGGAAATATTGTATGGAGGATGTTCTATGAGGTAGGGGACTTTATCGAATTACCTCAGGGAAAGAAACACAACCCATTGATGAGGATAATAAAATAAAATGGGAAAAAAATGTGATGAAGCTCGTGGATTGATTGGAATGCCAATATTTATTGATTTATGATTCCTCCTATCTAGAATTGATGGACTAGATAAAGCTTGGGAAAAGTTGGAAGCGATTTTTGGTAAACACAATGAAATTCGAGGTCATCAACTCGAAAGTGAGTTGATTTCTTTAAATCCAAATGATTTGTTTTTCTGCATTCAAGATCATTTATCTAAGTACAAAAATATTAGAATCTTATGTGCAGAATGCAAAATTAAAAGGGAAGACAAGCAATGCATTTATCATATTCTTTCCAAACTTTGACCTGCATATTCTGTTTTTGTATCTACATTTTACTCCATGAAATCATTCTTGGATCCATCTAGTTATATAGATCCTAAACTTGAATCCTTTTGTGATTCCTTGATTAAAGATCAAGATAATCTCATACATATTGGAATGATTAACAATGCAAATACATCTAGGAAAGCATTATTAGCATAACAGAAATAAAATTCCAAGCCTCCCAAGAAGGAAAATTCTCGTAATAATAAGCCAAATAAGGGTCCAAAACCCTCTCAGTCAGCTCATTCTTTAAAAAATGACAAAGGAACAAGCCAAAATGTAAAAATATTGAGCGTCATTGCAACTTTGCGGGAAATATAATAATGATTAATCTAAATGTTTCAAGAAGATGACAACCTTGGAAGTAGAAATGAAGAAGCACCACATCAACGTTGATTTTTCTTCAGAATCTACATCTCATGGACAAGCACTTTACGCTTTTGTTTTTTCATATAATGCATCTTCTTCTTCTACTTCCATTGATTGACTCATTGATTCTGGAGCATTTTATCACATGTCTAAGGATCAAACCATATTTTCTACTATGCATGAATGTAAGACCAAACAAATATTTATTGGTGATGATAGATCTCTAAGTGTTGTAGGATCTGGAATAGTTCTAGTAGACAATGGTCATTTTAGTGATTTACTATGTGTTCCAAGAATTTCCTGCAGTTTGTTGTTAGTCTATCAAATCAATCATTCTAGTAAAGGCAAAACTGTAATGTTTACACCTCACAAAGTTGTAATTAAGGATTTTAAAGATCCTAAGCATTTCCTAGCTACCATAATCGTTGATGATTTTATCACGTTGTACAAATTTAACAACTTTGGATCATCATCTTTTCCTTTAGTTTTTGTTGCTCATAGTGATGACTTGAGGAAACTTTGACATGAGCGATTTGGACATTTAAATTATTACTCATTGAACAACTATGTAAATAAAATATGGTGAGAGGTCTTCCGATGGTATCTTGCAGGGATGGTGTTTGTTCTGGTTTTGTACTCGAAAAACATCACCAAGATAGTTTTCACAAACATGCCTCTTAGCATGTATCGCCCCCCTTAGAGCTTGTGCATAGTGACTTGTGTGGTCCTCTTCCATATGTTTCCTTTTCTAGTTTCAAATATTTCTTAACTTTCATTGATGATTACTCTAGACACACTTGGGTCTATTTCCTAAAACTTAAGAGCGAAGTATTTAACATGTTCCTGGACTACATGGCCCTTGTTGAAAACAATCTGGTCATCAAATTCTTAAGTTAAGATATGATAATGGAGGAGAATATGTTAAAAACAAGTTCATTACTTTCTGCACTGAACAAGGAATCCAACAACAACACACTATTCTATATACATCACAACAAAATGGTGTAGTTGAACGAAATAACTGCACTTTAAAATAAATGGCTAGTTGTATGCTTCAAGCTAAGGGACCAAGTCTTCAATTTTGGGTTGAAGCCATAAATTGTACAAATTACATAGTTAATCGCACCCCCACTAAATCTTTACATGGTATCACACAAGAAGAAGCATGGAGTAAAATTAAACCAGATGTAAGTCACTTTCATGTGTTTGGTAGTGAAGCATGGGCTCATATTCCGGATGAAAAATGATAAGCATTGCAGGCTAAAAGTGAAAAGTGCATATTTGGTGGAATTATGAAAATGTAAAAGGTTATAGAATTCTTCAACCACATTCTCATGATATAATTATTAGAAGAGATGTAAAATTTGATGAAAATCTCTTATCCCGCAAGTCTAACTCGATGTTTTTTCCATCTTTGGACTGCGAACCTAATTCGACGTTTAAGCCTTCTTCTAATTCCAACTTCTTTAACAGCTTTCCAACTCCATTTTCTTATGATGACAGTGAGGTTGAAAATCCACCTCCACGTGCTCATTTTCCTCCAGTTGCACTAGCACAACCGCTTCCTCTATGGGTCTATTCGACATGTGAAGCAACTGGTGATCTTGTTGGCGATCCTAGAGATCCATGATGAACATGTCCTCAATTTTAATGAGCCTCTTCTCTTTTGGCTTAAGTTTCAGAGAATCATGATCCAAAGACTTTTGTTGAAGCTTTAGGGATTCCAGATTGGAATGCAGCTATGGATGAAGAATATCATTCCTTAATGGTGAACGATAATTGGGATCTTGTACCTCTTCCAAAAGGAAGAAAACTTGTCAGATGTAAATGGGTCTACAGAACTAAGTATGCATCAGATGGAAGTGTTAAAAGACTTAAGGCAAGGTTAGTTGCCAAATTTTTTTCCCAAGTTAAAGGGACTGACTACAATGAAACCTTTTCTCCCGTCGCAAAATGAACTCCTTCTGTCTTGTTCTTTCCCTTGCAGCCTTACATAAATGGGAGGTCCATCAAATGGATGTCATGTCTGTATTCTTACATGGTGATTTACAGGAGGAAATTTACATGGAACAACCTCCTGGATATGTTCAGAATGACTCTAGACTTGTCTATCTCCTTAAGAAATCCTTATATGGCCTTAAGCAAGCTCCTCGAGCTTGGTATGCCAAAATGGATAGATTTGTACTTGACACCGCTTTTTCTAGATGCCATTCTAACCCCAATGTCTATACCAAGAAAGTAGGAAACAATCTCATCATACTTGTTCTTTATGTTGCTGATCTTATTTTTACTGGTAGCGACCCTAAGCTTTTAACTCATGTGAAAACTAGTCTTAAGCAAAATTGTGAAATGGTAGACTTAAGACATTTGCATGATTTTCTTGGTCTCCAAGTCTTGCAAACCAAAGAAGGAATATTTCTTTATTAGTCTAAGTATGCTTGTGACTTTCTTCGTTGGTTTCACATGGAATATTGTAAACCAACCCCTTATCCTTCCAATCTGGAGTCAAACTTTATGCCACTTGGTTCACTTGAAGTAGATGCCACCTTGCATCATTAGCTTGTTGGTAGTCTCTTATACTTTACTCATTCTTGTCCTGATCGTTCTTTTGTTGTTGGTCATGTTTCCCACTATATGCAAACACCACATGAAAGTAATTGGAAAGCATAAAAAATAATACTTCGATATATTTGAGGTACAATTAAGTTTGGGATTCATTACAGTAGAGGGGGGGTTCCTTTGTTGATTGGTTTCACTGATTCATATTGGGCTGATGATCCTGATGATAGAAAGTATACTGTAGGTTATGTTTTCTGTCAGGGATTTGGACCTGTCACTTGGGATTGTAAGAAACAACAAGCTCTTACTATTTCTTCAGTAGAAGAAGAATATCTAGTCGCAATTAATGTCAGTTAGGAATCTTTATGGATTCAATAGATCCTTTCAAAGTTTGGATTCGAGCAGCAACAACCTACTCCACTTTGGTGCGACAATCAAAGCGCCATCAATATCGCCAAAGATACATTTCAACATCAACAAAACAAACACATTGAGTTACATATGCACTTCATCAGAAAGCTTGTTCATGATCGCATTCTTGAAATGCTTTTCTTCCCTATGGATGATCAGGTTGCAGACATCTTCACAAAGTCTCTTACAGAAGCAAAGTTTTCTAAACTTCGATCTATGTTAGGAGTTCAAGAACTTGTCATTAAGGGGGGGTAACCTCTAATGCCTCCTTCTCCTAATAGTGTCACTTTTGTAAATCCTTCAATCATATCCCAAGTTGTTATTAAGGGGGGATGTTAGTATATTTAGACACTTAGGAGTTAGTTAAGATCAACATGTTATAATATATCCGTTAGGAAAAGTGTGTTTCTTTATTATGCATTAGTATGGATTTGTATAGTATCTAATGCGATGGTCACAATATGTTCTAGACATAGAGTGATCTGACAGTTCATCTTCTCTTAGATCATAACTACCTTTGATCTATGGCTTAGCACCCGATTGGTTGATAATATCTATTTAAAGAGCATGGAAGGTCATTGGCTAGTTAATTGATTATGAGAATCTCATTTGTGACTTTCTTTCTTTTGTATAATAAACTGCCTTAAGTAGCTATTTGGATGGGACCGTGGAGTGTTTCCCTCTCGAGGGTTTAAACCATGTGAAAACATTGGTGTGTTGATATGTGATCTGTTTGTGTGAGTGGATGCTCTAGGTGTTCGGTCTTTTGGAAGTATCCCGTGTACTTGAACATCAAGACCTTGGTGTAACCTATGCCTATAGTTTTCGACAAATGTTATTATTTCATCTCCAATGAGGTACATTAATGCCGCTAATATGATCATGATTCCAAAGGCACTAGTCTCATTATTTGAAGACTCGTATAGGAAGGAGAATATGAAACATAAATCATATTCTTCAGATCATGACAACAATTGAATTTGTGTGCCTCCATTGAATGAGGCAAATAAATTACTAGTAATAACAACTTTGCCAATTCCCAATTCGTAGTTGGTTAACTAAAATCAAGTGAAAGCAAGGAGAAAATGGTAGAAACAATTAAGATTAGGAAATGGCCTTTAACACATAAATATGCAATTTATCACTTAAATTATACATAAATATAAAATTGACAATTCACCACATATACGAATTGCAAATGAGTTATTTGTATTAAACATGAAAGATCACATATAACCATCATTTTTTTTGAACTTAAGAAAAAATTATTGTTTCCATTTATAAGAAAAAAAAGAGTACATCACCTTTGAAAACCATTATTATTTTTAATTAAAAAATATTTTCTTTTTAAAAAAATTACATCACCTTGTCTTGTCTTTTCTTTATTTACATTAAAAAAAAACGAGAGTCCCTTCTTTTAGATTTAAAAAATAAAAAATATTTTAAAACAAATTAATCAAACTTAATTTTAAATTAAAAAACTGTATATAAAATAAACATTATATTATTATAAAGTGCATTATATATCTTATATATATATTAATAAATTGTTCTCTATATCTCCCCACACATATATATTCTTCAAGAGAATCATTGGTGTTCATAAAGATATAAAGGACAAATTCACACCAACATCCCTTTCAAATATCGAACATTGCTTCCTTTTGGAGGGGTCACATGAAGCCAATAATCCTTTAGCTTTCCACCAAGGTTCTCACATCTCATATGTTAAACACTTGAGGAGCCTACTAGATCTCACTATAGGTATTGGATCAATTCAATAATGCATTTTATATATTTCTAGTAAGAACTATAGGTATTGGATCAATTCAATAATGCATTTTATATATTTCTAGTAAGAACAATGGTGTGTAAATTAAATTTTTTTTTTAAAATATAACATATAATATTAATAACTATAAGAATATACTAAATGTTTAAATTTTAAAATACCATAATTTTGTTTTATAAGAACATCAAATGAAAACTAGTTACAAAACTTACACGCTCTAAAACCAAAACACTTAACAAAAAGTGTTTGAACAAATCACCCAACTTTATAGTAATTAGAAAAAAAACTTAAACATAGTTAATGAAAAAAAATCTCATAAACTTAAATGCCAAAGTGTAAGAAAGAGACTAAAAAGTAAATCTTAAATATTTTAAAACCTTATTTATTTTCAATGGAAAAGCTGAGTATATAAAACTTACAGCCTTCAACCACTTTGAAAAATAATTTTAAATATTTATAATAAAAAATATACATAAATTAAGGTAGACCATTTTATTTTTCTAATAAATAAAACATCTCAACATTAAAATGCATAATAACATTACTAATAAGTTCAACCAACAAATCCAAAATCAACAACATAATATTAAATAATAATGTTTAGTTAAAGAGAATAATTTTTATAATAAAAATTTACAATATTCAACCAGGTGGATAAGTAGCAAAGCTGTAATACCCTGGCCTTGATCCTTTAGTATTTAATTGTACATAATGTAAATATTGTATTGAGATCATGGTATGGAGCTCAAGGCCAAGGCTCTGTCATTGATGAATGTTTTGTGGATAGGTGATCGAGGCTGATACCTATGGTGATAGTGCTAAGTCAATCACAGTAGATATATTTTGATACATCATGTAAATGTACAAATTAATATAAAACCACAACTAGCTATGAGACTGCAAACGTTAAGAGATGGGGGCATGATTCCACAAGAGATAGGGAGGAGAAATATTCAAACCCTTGAGCCAATGGGGGAAAACCAAATGTTAAAAGGAAAACCCATAAAACTGTCAACTACCCATTTTGTCTTTTGTGCCCAGTCATCCAAAAGTGATTGAGTTAGTTAATGCATGGGGATGGGAAGAGTATGGGAGTGAAATTCAAATTGGGAAGCCACCCATTTTTGGGAAAACATGTTTTTGACTTCTTGGGCAAGTAAATGCTTGGAAATGCATGCCCGTCCTATTGTTCATCCATCCGTTTTGCTCTCTCAAGCATTTTGGAGCTCCTGTGCGTTTTCCTTCACATCTTGGCAGTTTCCTCCATTTCTCCATGGCTGGAAACTCGTTTTGGTCTTGCTAAGTGAATGTGTAGCAAGGTTTCACGATTTGGGGGTTTTCAGAAGCGATTTTGTCTTCCTCACGCAGCTGGAGTTTGTTGTGCATTTATCTCCACGTTTTCTGTCATTTCCTCATTTTCCCATACCCAGGATTTCGTTTTTGGTATGGTGCAGTGAATGGGAAAAAGGAGACCCACGATTTGGGTGTGTATGGAGGTCGTTTTAGCCCCTACAATACCCATAAACGTTTTGTGAAATCATATTTCTCTCATAAGGTGTTTTTCCCCATTTTACCAGTCTGTTTTGGTTGCAAACCCATTTTTGGTTATGCTCAATAGTTGGGAAGATAGATCCACGTTTTGGGTGTGAATAGAGGTCATTTTTTTCCTCTGTGAAGCCATTGAACGTTTCTTGAAACTATTTGATCACTTGGGTCGTTTTTCCCCATTTGCCATTTTCGATTTTGGTTCCCAGGACGTTTTTGTCCTTACCTAGAACTTGTATTTTGCTGTGAAGCACATCCTTCTGTTGGCTTGGATGATTAAGTCCGAGGAGCCCATCTATTAGTGGGACAACTATGTTTGGAGGTGATTATTCGCTTGACTGTGGGTGTATGGTCTTGCTGTGTTTAAGTATGTGTTCCCTAGTTTCTTGTGGAAATCATGCCCGGCTCAGGGGTGGCATTGATGTTGAGAGATTAATGAGCACACTGGCCTATGGTTGGGTGGAACGTTGCAGCAACATAGCTAGTTGCAGGGAAGCTTCTTCTCAAGATAAGTATTCTTTTGATTTATGAATTAATCTCTGCAACTGTATGTGCTTGTTTTATGAATTATGAACATGTTGAATGCTTGAATGAATGATGTTTGTTTCCACTGTGTAATTGCATCATTATGCATATGTGTATGTATTTTATGTTCAATGCATTTTATATTATGTACACGGGGCTAGATTTCCCGTTTGAAAGCATCAACATTGTTGGTCGCGTCCTCTCCATCGTCAGTATGAGGGGAGGGGAGGGGACATGACAAAAGCTGCATATTCCCTGCCATTGATTTGTAAAATAATAAATTTGATTTCCACTCAAGTTTAGGAGATTGCATATTCCCTGCCATTGCTTTGTAAATTAATAAATTTGATTTCCAGTCAAGTTTAAGAGATTGATTTATAAATTAGTAAATTGGATTTCTACTGACGTTTATGAGATAAAACATTAAATCATAATTTAAATTACAAATCTACACCGATGAGTTAAGCTCTAAAAAGAGATTTAGAGAAGCGCAAAGAAAGCTCAATAACCCTGGTAAACAATTAGGTAGGCACTATGGATCCTCTCACTCCCAATCGAGGTTGCCTTCCCTTGTGTTGGGTCTCACTCATGCTGCATGTAGATAACAATGTGCTTCGAGACTGCGATCTGTAGAAACTATCAAAACATAATGAAGTCGAATCAAATATAAATTAATAATAATCACTAGTTAAGATCATTGCCATACAGTTACAAGTCTTGCAACACTTTCCATGCTCCCTGCATGCAGAGCATCGATTGCAGGGTTGTAGAGATGTCAGGCAGATTGAATTCTAATATGATGCAAGCCACAACTCAAACACATAGGCTTGCCATTAACATTGCAGGGAAAACATATTTCGTACAAAAAATCTTAGGATTCAGTTAGTTCAAACATATGAGTCGCTCCGAAAAGAGATGATCCCTATATCCACAGAAAAATAGATGATCCCTATACTCATGAAAGAAAATCCATTCTCATAACTTAAGTAGTTAAATTTATATTATTAAATGATTGAGAAATATAAAGATATTATTAAAAAATAAAAAAAAATATAATGTTTAAAAAATAATTAAACTATTTATTATCAATCTAAACATATTTATTAGATTTATATATTAACATTGTTTTTACCATTGTTTTATTTATTATCAATCTAAATTAAACTATTTCGTCTTGTATATATTCCAGAGAAGGTTTGATATATACATAAAGCGACAGCGAACCAAAAAAAAAGGCTTGTTTGATATATATAGATTGTGGTTATATCATTTGCTTCACTTTAGTAAAATATATATATATTTTTCTAATGGTTCTAGAAATGGAATAAAACCAGCGTAGATCCAAATCCTAGGCTCTATCAAGCGCCGAGAGGGATCAAATCTCTCTAGGTGTAAACCTCTTTCGAAGTATTACACTCAATAAGCTATCAATTTGGTATTATTAATAAAAATAAGGTTAAGTAAAGTTACAAGATCTCCCCCATACTCGGCTGTAGAGAGCCTCTNTAAGTTAAACCAGCGTAGATCCAAATCCTAGGCTCTATCAAGTGTCGAGAGGGATCAAATCTCTCTAGGTGTAAACCTCTTTTGAAGTATTACACTCAATAAGCTATCAATTTGGTATTATTAATAAAAATAAGGTTAAGTAAAGTTACAAGATCTCCCCCATACTCGGCTGTAGAGAGCCTCTCAGCTCATAAGTATGATATTAATTTATGTATAAACAATATTTATTAAGCTTTTTATTTTTATTTTTAAACAAATATGATTACTATGAGTTTTTAAAGTTAAATATGAACAGTTTACAGAAATCAATATATTAATTAGGTTTTTATTATGCTTTAACAAAAGTTTACTCTATTAATTAGGTTTTCCTCATTAATAATTAACAATTTTATTTTTGGATTTATGTGTCCTCTGTAATCTATTTGCCTCTCGTTAAATAATAAGAACTTGTTTAAATCATAAGAACTTGTCTAAATCAAATAAATGTATTTTTTTATAACAGAAAATTGCCCATACTGTATGTGGATTGATAAGTTAAATGCTGCAAACATATTTTTGATACATTCACACCT
>LPNX010326739.1:0-19229 GCA_001517045.1 Pseudotsuga menziesii
TTCCTCATGAACACCTAATTTAGCATCCAGTTTTGTTCTTTTGTTGGCCACTAGTTTAACTTCTAGTTTGGCTTCTACTTAGGCGTCCAAAATAACATCAAAATTGACTTCAACTTAGCGCCAAGTGTAATCATACTTCCAGTGAAGCCAAGAAACTATTTGACTGAGAATCATAATTCCATGCATGCTACTGTTTGAGAAGACCCACAAAAGATGTGATAAATGCAATAAAGAGTCTGTAGCCAGCTGATACTTATGACTGGAAATAAGAAGTATGCCAAAAGATGAAGCACTAGAAGCCTTTGAAAAATACAACTCCATCCAAGAATCCATGGGATCATGAAACTCGTGCAAAATTATTCCTTCCTGTTGTTCAAAAAGAAAGGACTAAAAATTTGTGTCCTCAATTCTCAATACTCCATTAGATAATGCAATAAGAGAACAATCTATAAAATCTTTGACTCTGTTGAGGTTATCATGTTTTATATCTTCCACTAAATCAAGCTGACTGATTTCTGAAGAGTGTTGTTCAACTAATGAGGACTGAAAGAATGGTTGTAGTATTTCTTTATATCCATAAAAAAATTGGCATATTTTCATAATGGTTTTGAGCAGCAGAATTATCACGGCCATGGATATTAGACACATCTAATATTACATTCAAAGTGAGAGTCAAAATAATTCAGAATTTTTTCTTGTTCAGTAAAAGGTTTGGAATACAATTCACCTACAATTGGTTTCTGCTGATCATGAAATTTCCAATTTAAAACTTCAATGTCTTCATTATATTCATCATAAAGTGAAGCATTCTCTTCCTCTCCATTATTGTTCTTTTTAAACTTTGGCTCAAGAATGGAAACCAAGGGATCTTCAAACTAATTCTCGACCTTTAAATAAAACCCTTGATCAAAACTTGAACAAATAAAATTCTGAAAGTGACCATAAGTCAAGAATGGCAGCTTATTTCTTATATCAATAGTAAGAGGTTGAAGAGCAGCAACTTCTTCTTCATAATATGATAATCTCATAGCAGGAACTAGGAAATTTCTACTATAATCCACTGAAAGTATATTATCATCTAAAAAGTCAGCAAACTGATATGAAGAATCAACACAAGCGTCATTTATATCCTTGTTCATATGAAAACCTGATGAAGAAAACTGTCTTAAATCTGAATGATACCTACATTCTTCTTCCTATTCATAAGCTTGTATATCTTCAACATGATCCTGGTCTCGAAGCATTTTGCAAGTTCGGATGTTCTCCTCCACTCCTTTTGCATCCTCAAACAATTGTCTTAAAGATGATGATTTCCTTTCTAACAGGAAAAAGTGAATTTTTGAATTTAGTGACACTGACCTTACAAATAGATGTGCCCTATTAAGGCGAGTTGAGGGAATATGAGTTCTGGCCCTAGCACTGAACATGCACCTTACAACATATTAACTAAATCTCAAGTTCAAAATCTATTGCTTCAAGGATCTCCAACCAGATGCTCTTATACCATTTCTTAGGATTTAAACAAGCATACATATAATAAATAATGAGAGAACACAAATCCACATAGCAACACATTTAATATAGACACACAATGTTTACATGGAAAACCCAATACCATGAAAAACCACCATAATAGATCTATTATCCCTTGACCTAAACTTGCCAAGCCAACCCAAGTGAGCTAGCCACCACTCACCTCCAGGTCACTTTGCAATGAAGCCTCCTCAAGCCTTATAAATACTTCCCTACACGCAATACCATGGGCCACCAAAATACCATTGACCACCAATACCATAGAAAAATATCATTGGCCACCAAATACCATGGGACCAAAAACATGTGTTAGACCTAAACCACCTTTGACTTATTTTGAGTTAAGGTTAACCTTAACAGAGCATAGATAATGAGATATTATTGGTATGATGATCCATTTAAACCCGCGTGGATTGATGTCTTTAACTTCATTGACATGTATGGACTATGTTTTTTCTATTGATGATTTCTCATGCAAGACCTAGATTATTTTATGAAGATTAAAGATGACATTTTCAACAAGTTCATAGAGTTAAAATCCTTTATGGAGAATCAAGTAGGTAGAAAGATAAAGGTGTCTGACTCTGACATTGGAGGATAGTACACATCAAGGGACTTTGATTCCTTTCGCAAGGTCATGTGGGCTAATAGGGAGTTCATTGTACCCTATAAACTACAACAAAATGGAGCTACAGATAGAATAAATGATCCATCATTGAGGCATACAACAACATGATCCATGAAATGGGTTATCCCATGTGTCTTTGGGTAGAGGCATACAACATAATTATATATATTATGAATTGATGCCCTTATAATATTTTGAAGGATAATACACCAAGAGAATCATTTACTAGTGAGAAGCCTTAGTGTCACATTTATGTGCATTTGGTTGTCTTGTTTATATTCATTTTCCTAGTGATAAGAGGATTGAAATTGAACCCTCAAGCATCAAAGGTATTTTTGTTGGTTACATATAGATCTACAAGGATTATTGTATCTATATTCTAGTGCATTAGAAGACACTGGCGAGAAAATATATAAAGTTTAATGAGGATGCATAGTCCTCTTAGTCTCATGAGCCTTCTATAAAGGTGGAGGAGGGTGAAAAGCTTGTTGTCTCAAAAGCTTATCTAAAAGACAAGGAATAGTTAGCTGCAAATAAAAAAGGTTTTAGTGAAGGAATATAGGCCTCTTTACCATCTAGTTCAACTAGGAAGTCAATATGGATTACATAGAGTTTGCAAAAGGAAGAGGGACAAGAGGGAGCATCGAATTCTTCTTTCATGTGAGTTACCATCCTAAGAATTTTTTTACTTATGTAGCACTAATGTCTTCTCTTTTTTATATAGAACCTTCAACTTCGAGGATTTAATTGTTGAGCAAGTGTGATAGGGTGTCATGACCGTGGAGTATAACTCCATTATGAAAAATGATCTCTAGGATATTGTTCTAAAACTAATTAAGAAAATTAAGATAGATTCTAGGTGGTTGTTCAAGATTAAGAATGCAACTAATGGGAGAATGAGGAAGTACAAAGCCAAAGTTGCAGGGAGAATATTCTCCCATAAAGAGGTAGTTGACTATGATGATACTTTTGCTCCAGTTGCATGGTATAGTTCTATTGAAACCATTGTGCCTTATGCATCATGTTCCAGAGGGCCTTTCTTGAGGTTACAAGTGACATCAACAAATAGAACGGAATCGAGATAAACCTAAACTTTGCAATAACACTATGAAAAGTGACCTAGAGAGAGATCATAACCTTATGCACTTTAGAGAGGAAAATAATACAAGCACAAGTACGTTGAAAAGAGAATATTCATTTCTCAAGAAACAAGTTAAAGTAGACATGCCCTTAGGTTTAAACCTTTATTAAAAGATATCAAGAACACCACAAGATGATATAATACAAATTGTATTATACACAACTCAAGTAGGGAACTATTATTAAGAGATGTTCATGAGCTTACATGTATAAACTGGACTTTTTCCTTAACTAGTCACTAGTATTACAATAAATGAAATAAATATTGAAAGGATGGCCTTAGTGATGATTAAAATACATTAACAAGTTTGGTATAGCCACAAGTGAATATGACATCTAGAATTCGAACACCCCAACCCCACTTAAGCTTAATAGGGAACACAAACAAAAAACATTACATCATAGTATTTACACCCCCCTAGTTAGTGAACAAGGGCATCACCCCTTAAGAATCCGTCAAGATCATCCATAACAAAAAAATGTGCTCTAGAGTGATTTTGGTCATAGTTCTCAAATCTTTGCCATAATATGAGTAACTTGATTAATTATAAGGGTCTTAGGTGGAGATGGATGTTAGAATTTTAATGTTTCCAATATATGATTATGTTAGATATTCAAACAATTTGAATTATATCACAATTATCATATGCAATAGGATCACTGAAAGAAAGATAAGCATAACACAACAAAGTACACAAATATTTTCCTGTGGGAAACCCTACAAGGAAAGAAAACCCAACAACTTTTTTAGTATAGATTCAATCAACAAGTACAATGCCAAACCAAGATAAGATTGTGACCCAAAGATAAGAGCAACTTCTTCTTCTTCCCATCAAACTTCTTCTTCTTCTCTTGTGTACTTGCTTGAGGAAATTGTGTGTCCAAATCAGAGGAGTCTCTCCTCTATTTATACTCAACATGTGGGTGACATTTTACCCTAACTAGGATGAATTCTCTTTCTAACTGGGTCGACTTCTCTAGGGAGACTCAAAATAAAATTTACATAATAATTCTTTTGGGTACTAGTGACCCGACTGACAAGGAATGTTTACATTGATTCTTTCAAGACTTTTACATGAACAAATACTTCAATAACATCCTCCGAATGATAATACACTGTTATGAATAATAATACAATAAGAATATGTTATGAAGTTACACAATCTTCAACACTCCCTCTTAACAAGGAAGGTATTCTTATGTCACTATCATCATCATTGGAACTTATCATTGTTGTTGCAACTATGTACTATGACCATTGACTTGTGACATCTCTCGAATCTATACATCACTAGAAGTTCTACAGTGCCAATCCTTTTTCATGTTGGATCGATACATATCTCTACAATGCCAACTGTTTTTCATGTTGGATGTATATTTCACGTGTCTTTGTAGTTCCAACCCTTTTCCATGTTAAATTCACATCACAGTGCCAACCCTTTTTCATGTTGGATGTAAGTCTCACCTATCTCTATAGTGCCAACCCTTTTTCATGTTGGATGCACATCTATACAGTGCCAACCCTTTTTCATGTTGGATGTAAATCTCACACATCTCTGCAGTGCCAACCCTTTTTCATGTTGGATGGACATCTCTACTGTGCCAACCATTTTTCATGTTCGATGTAGCGTACACACATCTTTGCAGTGCCAACCATTTTTCATGCTACATGCACATGTTTACAATGCTAGCCCTTTTTCATGTTGGATTTAAAGTACACACATCTTTGCAGTGCCAACCCATTTTCATGTTGGATGCACATCTTTACAATGCCAACCATTTTTAATTATGGATGTGAAGACCACTAGTCTGAACTTGAGACTCATCACTCCCTCTTACGATGAACATTGATTTGGAAAACTCCAAGCTTGTCCCTGAAGTACTCAAAATTCCCTCTCGATGGAGGCTTCGTCAATACATCGACTATCTTCCCATCCGTTGCAATATAGTAGAGCTTCACTAATCCTCTTTGCACCATATCCCTAATATAGTGGTACTTGATCTTGATGTGATTCAACTTGTCATGAAACATAGGGTTCTCAGACAAATTCACACAACTCTGGTTGTCGTTGAACACACAATTCACCTCTAACTCGAGACCAAAAATTTCTACAAGTAACTTCTAAAGCCACAATGCCTCACAACTAGTTGAACAAGCTGTAATGTACTCTGCCTCAACTATAATCAATGCCGCACTCATCTACTTCTTATTGAACTAGGCAATCATGCCATACCCCAAATTGAAGTAGCAACCTGAAGTGCTCTTCCTATATATGGCACTATCGGCCCAATCTAAGTCAACCTAGCCTTGCAAACTAATCCTCTAATCCATCGCATATTTGAGCCCATAATCAATCATACCATTTAGGTAAGGAAAATCTCATCTGGATTCTGCCACACCTCAAGACCCAAGAAATAGTGCATCATACCCAGGTCTTTCATTTTTAACTCTGTTTCAAGCTTCTTCTTCGTTTATGCAATGAGCTTCTCGTCGCCCGCCAGGAACTAGTCATATATGTACAATAATAGTATCACTATTTTTCCATCCCCAACCTTGAAGTAAAGGTTGGAATCCGCTTTACTCTTGGTAAATCCCAAGCTCATAAAAAAACCATATATCCTGTCATACCATGTCTTGGGTGCATGTTTCAAGTTCTACAAGTCCTTGTTTAATTTGCAGACATGTGTCTCTCTATCAAGTGTCTCAAGTCCTAGTGGTTTCTCCACATACACTTTCTCTTCTACTACACCATTCAGGAAGGAAATCTTCACGTCCATCTAGTGTACCTTACACTTCATACAGGAGAAAATGTCTCCTCATAATCTATGCCTTATTTATGGGAGAAGCCATTAGCCACAAATAAATCCATGTATTTCTCAATGTTTCCATTTGATGCATGTTTTATCTTGTAGATATGTTTGGAAGACACTACTAACTTTCCTTATGGTCTCATAATCACATCCCAATCATCATTCTTTATGATCAAATGGTACTCTTTGATCATAGCATCCTTCCTCTCTTTCTTCTCGGCTGCTTCTTCATAATGGGAAGGCTCTGCATCAATGGTGTCATACAACAGTGCTACATCGTTGGATTATGGTCGAGGTCTCTTACTTTCCTTGAAGTCCCATGTAAAGCACCATACTTCTTTTCATCTTGAATGATCTCTCGTGCCAAATTTGGTCTTCTCTTGTGAGTGTCCACCTCTCACGGTGGATCTACAGGTCTTTATAGCTCATTCATTTCATGGTATTCATGTTCTTTTGATTTCATGTCTTCCATCACCATGTCTCTAACTCTAGGAGCTTCAGGTTCTTCTTCATGTACTTCATCAGAGTGAATTTTCCTTGATCTACTGAAAGTTGTATCTTCGTCGAAGGTAACATCTCTGTTGGTCTCGACTTTCTTGAAACTTCGTATATAAATTATGTATGCCTTCAATGTATCACTATATCTGACAAAGATGCCCTTCTTTCCTGAAGGATCCAATTTATTTCTCTTTTCTTTGGGAACATCTATGTATACTAGACAACCAAGTATTCTGAGATGACTGATTCTAGATTCTCTCATGAGAATACTTCTTATGGTGTCTTGTTCTCTAGTACATGATTTGGTGTTCTGTTCTAAACATAAACTATTGTTCTTGCTGCTTAAGCCCATAAGTGCATCAGAATATCTTGATCATGGATCATGGCTTTCACTACTTCCATTACCGTCATGTTCTTTCTCTCAGCAACACCATTCTGTTGTGGATTGTAGGGAGTGCTCAACTCCCTCTTAAACCTTGATTCTTTACATAAGGTTTTGAAACTTTCTGAAGTAAATTCACCACCATTTTTTTATCTCAAGGTCTTTATTTTATTTTTAGTATGATTTTCTACAAGATCTTTAAATTCTTTGAATTTACCAAACACTTTATCTTTTGACTTCAAAAATTAAATCCAAGTCTTGTGGGAATAATATTTATAAAAGAAACATAATATTTATATCCACTTGGTGAGTTGGATGGCATGGGTCTGCATATGCCCGAGTGTACAATCTCCAAGGTCTCCTTCACTTTGTTGTCACTAATTGGAAATGGTTTCTTTGCATTCTTCTCTTGTGCACTTCCTTTGCACATGCCTTCATGTTTTCTCTGGAGCTTTGGTAGACCCATCACCATTTTGCTTATGACCAGTGATGCCTTGTAGTGTATATGTGCAAGCCTTTTGTTCCATAGTTCACTTGGTTCCATTGTGTCATGAACCAAGGCTTGTTTTGGTTGGCCTTTCAATTTGTACATGCCTACTTCTTTCTCTCCAATTACTATTGCATCATCAAAAGTCTTATCTCTTGGCCACATGAGTACTTTGCCATCAACAAATGCAACTCTGAATTCTTTCACATCCAGGATTGATATGGAAATGAGAATCTTCTTTAGTCTTGGTAGATAGAGAACATATTTCATCTTGATAGGTTTCCTTGATTCTAGCTTATAATATGTTTCTCCTACCCCTTTTATGGAATACTGATGATCCTCTCCTAGTTTCACCTTGTGATGTGAGTCTTCATCTATCAAGTTAGTGAAGGAGTACTTGAAACCTGTCATATGCTTGGAAGCACCACTATCGATAAGCCAAACATTAATTTCATGAGTAATTGTACATGTGAGTGTTGAAATCAAGACATATTCTTCATCACTCGAGGAACCTTTCTAGCTCTCTTATGAACTGGTTCATTATCTTTGGTAGCATGAGCACGATATCTCTTCTTCTTTCCTTTCTTCGCATGGATTTTTCTTTTGGGGCAATCTGTTTCAAGATGACCCTTCTCATCACAAGAGTAATATCTGACATTTGAGTACTCCTTCTGAGCTCTACCATTCTTTTGGAATCTTTTAGGCTTCTTATAAGATCGTTCTTCTTTATTGGTCTTTCCCTTCTTGGCATGAGTTGTTAGGGCATGATTGTCATCTTCACACGTCTTCTCTTCTCTTGCTACCAATCTAGCTTCTTCTTGTGTGCATTATTTCCATAGTCTACTGAATTTGGTGAGCTTTCTTCTAGCACAAATTCCTTAAATGAATTGTTCTGATGATCTCAGGAGACCATTCAAAGTATTCATCACCACTTTTGTTTCTTCAACATTGTCTCCAATAGCTTCTAGTTATTCTTTGATTTGGGAGACCCTTGTGAAGTAGGATTGTATACTTTCTAAGCTCTCCATTTTCACACCCTTGAGTTGAGTTCTCAAGGTCATTTTCCTATTGATATTCTTTCCTTCATACAAGTTGGTCAATGCATCAAACATCTCGTTGGGAGTATTTAAGGAGGAAACATGTGGGATCAAGTTATATTTCATAGAGTCTGCAATGATCCTCTTGGCCTTGACCATATTCTTCTTGTGTTTAGCTTTGTCTTCATCTCCCTCTGGCTCTGCAAATTCTTTGACATAGTTATCCAAGACTTCATGTTCTTCTAATATAAGAAGCACTCTATACTTCCATGCTCGAAAGTTCTCAACTCCTTAAAGCTTGTTCTCAAGCTTGGTATTGTTAGTCATCTTGATAAAATGAGATCCTCAAATGGAAATAGAGAGAATAGTTCTTACCAATAAGAGTGCTTCAACCAAGTGCTTGCTTCAATGTCTTCTAAAAAATCACTGCTTGGATGACCTACGGTTTGATAGAGAAACCCTGATTCTTCAAATGTGGAATCTTGCAAATTTGATTTGAGAGAGATATGTGCCTCCTCACAATGGGTTGAGAAATGGTCTTCTTTTTTTGAATCTAGGGACAAAAATGCCAAAAATACGATGCCTTAGTTTTCCCAACAGTAGTGTTTGGCCAAAATTGAAAATACACAAGATTGGAATCTTCCTCCACAAGAAGATGCACCCTCCTAGGGTGAGTTGAATAGACCTCCCTTTCAACTGATCTATGGAGGCAAGTGTTTGGAACATGAAACCCTAGTTTTCAATTTTCATTAGTTACAACTGCATAATGACTTCTTTCATGATGGATCTGATACTATTTTAGAATGTTAGTGTTTCCAATATGATTATGTTAGATCTTCAAACAATTTGCATTACATCATAATAATTGTATCACTACAACAAATACTGGAATTAGCGTCACATTTAACGTCCATTTTTAGTGTAATTTTTTTTGCGGTCAAACTAGACGCTAAATGGGACGCATCATGGACAAAATTTAAAGCATCGCAAAAAACGTCTTTTTTGCTTCCTAGATAACATCCATTATGACGTCCAAAATAACGTCTATTTTTTTACTTCAAGAATAACGTCCAAGGCTTTAGTTCCTAAACAACTTCGAGGTTTGTTTCCTAAATAACCTCATATTTTGCTTCCTAGAGAGCTTTCACTTTTGTTTCCTAAATGACATCCCCGTTAGCACCATATTTGCATCCTTAATAGAACCATTTTAGCATCTATGTATGCATCTATGTTCACACCATATTTGCATCCAAATTAGCATCCAATATTGCATCTATTTGTGTTACCACTTTAGCATCCCATTTTGCACCATGTTTTACTTCCAAATATGTGCCAATTTTTGCTTCCAAATTTGCACCAATTTTTGCTTCATTTTTTGCATCGTGTTCTTCTACCAAAATGACACCAATTATTTCTTCTATTTTTGCACCATATTTTGCTTCCTATGTAGCTCCATGTTTTGCCCCCAAAGTAACGGATTATTTTTCTACCATATCAACACCAGGTTTGGCTTCATCATTAGAGACAAGTGTTGCATCATTTTTAATGCCTAGTTTTGCATCTCTATTTATGCCCACATTAGTGCCATGTTTTGATACTACTTTAACGCCCAATTTATCGTACATTTTTACTCCCACACTAGCGCCACATTTTGCTTCCCATTTAACTCCTTTGCTTTCTTCTTATTTTTTTTCCTCATGAGCACCTAATTTAGCATCCAATTTTGCTCCTTTGTTGGCGACTAGTTTAACTTCTAGTTTGGCTTCTATTTTGACGTCCAAAATAATATCAAAATTGACTTGAACTTAGTGCCAAGTTTTGCGTTTGATGTTTCTTCTAGATCTAGAACATAGTGGGATTATGTTTTAGCTCTTGTTTTTACTTCCTTATTAGCACCACATTAGACTTGCTATTTAACACCTACAACCATATATGATTGTGTGCTAATATATTAATTATATCAAGTTATTATTATTATTCATTAATTTCAATAGTTCTCATATATCATTTACTTCATAGTTCTGAAATAACATAATGAAACTTTCAAATTAATTGTAGATACAATTATTGAAATTAATTGCATAACATTTATGAAGAAATTAACAGAAACAGACAACATTTATCCAAAGTAGTAATATCATCATATATATTAATTTTCCATGAAAAGATCATGAACAACTTCCAATACATATAAATTTAATTTATAATAACGATAACATCAACACTATCTTTTATCAAAAGAAGTAAAATTATAAAACATCATTGCATCAATAACCTATCATACAAATCATCGTATTAAGGTTAAAAGAACAAGTGAACAATATATATGTATATATAGTGAAAATACCAATATCAAAAGAATTTTTTTTTTGATATCCATATCTAGAAAAGTCAAAATAATCAACAATAATCAAATTTTATATGTCAACATGAAACCACCATACAAATCAAAATGACCCAAAATATAATATGAACTTGGATAATCACAAAAATAACAATATGTGTCTAGTAGCATGGAGAAAGCAAAAAACATCCACAATATCAATAGTAGCATCAATGACTACCATCATCATCATCATCATCCTCATCCTCATCACCATCTATCTCAACATCATATCCATCATCATTTTCATTTGAACCATTTGTATCATTATTAGCATTATCTTTCTCTGGTACATTGGTGACACCATAATCAAGATCATCACCTGCGTAGTCATCTTCCCATTTTTTCTGCAAATACCAAGAAATAATCAATTTAAAGAATTAGTATCAATTTCATTACATAATGCATATTTGGTGTTATATTGCAAATAGTAGTGTGATAATTTATGCATTCTAACGAGTTTTCCAACCACGAATATAAAAGTCATCTCATCAACTTATAGTAACCACATATATCAAGTGTATCCACAACCATGTACACCATAAATTTTCATATCACCATAGAAGAAGACATAGAGGCAAGGAAAAATTGGCATCCCTGTGATTATATATAAAGTAAAGAAAGATACGATATCACATATATTATTCTCTTCGAACCATATTTTTTCGTAAAGTTGTTATATCATTAAATTTATATATATAACATGTTATTCAATCTATATCTTCAATAACATATTGACCATGGTTTTCATCTCTCAATCAAGTTCATGAATTGCTTACATTGTAATCTATGAGTAAATTTAATATAACAAGTTTGATAATTTCCCCTCATAATTAACATGTCTAAAATAATATGATCATAGATATAGTTTTTAACATAACAATCATATCATTGGTATATTTGTTTGTTTTAAATTTAGCTAGAAATAATAATAATATAAATTTGTTTGTGTTTAAATTTATAAATAAATTCAATAGTTTTAAATATTTTTATGGTATTCAAAGTATACAATTTCTATAACTAACATATATAATTCTACTTTTTTTTAAAGATTTCTATCTAAATTCTAAACCAAATAAAACAAAAAAATATAGTAGAAAAAAATTGTAAACATAAAATATTTAGACTACACCATAAAAATAGCTATATATAGAATAGCCATATGGATGGAATCGTCCCCAAATAGTGGATTATGAGCAAATATTGTTCAAGTGCAAATCTTGTCACGAGTATGGCCATTTTGCACGGTCATCCAGAAAAAGGTAGCAACAAGACAGAAGAAAATGCAGGGAAAGAATGGAACAAAGAAACTGAAAAAGGAGGGAAAAAGGCAAGCTCTAATTTGCAGCAAACGTCCGTGAAGAGGAAAAATAAATCGAATAGCTTCGAGGTTTTATTAGATGAGGGAGGGGATGAAGAGCAGGAGAAACAAACATGAACAAGGGAAGAAGAGGCTAAGGAAAAAGATGTTGTTCCAGTCCTAGTTGAGATATGGAAAGAATCAAACTATGTTCAAACCATTCCCCAACAAGCATATATAGAGGTAAGATCTGAAGCATGACAAGACACTAGAGCCTTTGTTACTAGGTTAATACCTAAGGTGCAACAGGAAGAAACTTTGGAAAGTAAGGAGGAGGAAGTAGAACCTCAATCAAAGAAAGGAAGGAAACGTAATAAAACTACCAGAGAGCTAGAAGAAACACATGAGAAGGTGGTGGGAAAGAAACAAATCTTGGATCAACCTATAAGAATAATCTCATAAGGAAGACAAAATCTAGGGGTTGGAGGAGAAGAAAGACAGGCCTATCCCCCAAATCCAAAAAAAATAATGAAAATTGTCTCCTGGAACTACAAAGAGTTAGGGGGGATCCAAAAAAGAGAAGCAGTTAAGAGGATAAGAAAAACAAAGTTCGCTACAAATTTTTTGATACAGGAGACAAAAATTCAAGAATAAGATAATGAAAGGATAATTAATAAGATATGGTCAAAAAGAAAAGGAAAGAGAGTTAGCGCTTTATGAGCTTTAGGTGGTATTTTGACCTCGTGGGATAAGAATCAATATAGTTTAATTTCTTTCTCAGAAAATCAAAATTGGTTACTAGTGGAGTTGGAGGATACATTAAGGAAGGAAGTAATATGGGTTGGCAATGTGTATGGGCCAACTCTATTTGGGCTAAAGGAGGTTTTTTGGAACTCTTTAGAAAAATTGGGTGAAGCAAGGAGGAACAGTTCGTGTATAATAGCGAGAGATTTCAATGTCACCATCTCAGCTGAGGATAGAAGAGGAGGTTTGAAGTAAGGATCCCTTTTAGGGAGTGGATGGAGGATCTTCTGGCCAATTGGAACTTGATTGATATCAATCCAAAGAAGGGAGATTCACTTGGAGCAACAATTGGATGGGGCCAGGTCACATAGCAGCAAGACTGAACAGATTTTTGGTAAGTAACTCTTTTCTAATAAAGCCTTTTATTCATGTGTAAAAATTTTTGGCTTTCATTGTCTTTGATCATAAGCCCATAACTTGTTTATTTTCAACGATTGGGATTCTAGGGCCATACCATTTCGATTCAATCCTTTATGGATTAATTTAGACGGCATTTGAGAAGTCATTCAAGGGGCTTGGATTTCCTTTGTAGTTGGATCTCCCAGCTACATATGGGAAACCATATTGGGAAATATTTAAAAAACTCTCAAGTGTTGGGTCTCCGTAAATTTCAAAGAGCCTGGTGTAGAAAGAAAAGAAGTCCAAGCCGAACTTGATATGGGTAGAGTCAATTGGAGCATATTCTAATCATAGAGGAAATTATGAGAAAAGAAAAAGAGTTGGATAGGAAAATTCAATATTTGGAAAGGAAGGAGGAAGAGGAATGGAGATTTTTTTCAAGGAATCTATGGTTAAAAGGAGGGGACATGAACATCGAGTATTTTCATAATCAGTGTAAGGATAGGCAGAGGAGAAGCACCATTATGGAATTAAGAAAAGAAAATGGTGAAAAGATTTCAAACCAGCAAGAAACAGGGGAGTAAATCAAATCCTTCTTTGAGAATCTTTAAAACGAAGAGGAAGAGGTTGGCATAAAAGATATGGAGCTAATGTGCAAGGATCTCCCCTTCCTCCTTTCTGAGGAATAAAACAATTATTTATGCAAGCTAATATTACAAGATGAGGCTCTCAAAGTTGTTTGGTCCCTTTATCTTGATAAATCCCCAGGTCTAGATGGCTTTCCCATCAGCTTTTATAGAAGATGTTGGAGCATCATTAAAAATGATCTCATTAGAATGCTTAACTAGTCAAAGTAAAGGGGGGAGATAGGAGGAGCTACCAATTCGTACTTTATTGCTCTAGTCCCTAAAGAAAGAAACCCTTCTTCCATAAGCAAGTTCATTCTCTCTTTGTAACTCCTCCTATAAAATCCTAAAAAAAAATATGTCTACAAGGTTAAGAAAGGTCATCACCAAGATTATATCTGCAAATCAGGGAGGTTCCATAGTCAGGAGGCAAATTTTATGATAACATCTTATTGGTTCTAGAGGTAATGCATTCAATCCAAAAAAGGAAGGAAGTTGGAATTCCTATCAAGTTAGATCTCGCCAACACCTTCGATAGAGTTCAACATGACTTTATATATATGGTGTTATGCAATTTTGGCTTTTCCCCTTCCTTCATAAGATAGGTGAAATCCTGCATCGGTTAACCATGGATAGCTCCCCTAGTTAACATGTGTCCTACTATTTCTTTTAGCATATCTCAAGGTCTAAGGCAGGGTTTTCCTCTGTCTCCTTTCCACTACATCATGGTTGCAGATACATTGAGTAGAAATCCTGAAGGCACGGGGTCTTCACTTAGTGAAACCATGCCATAGCACGTTCATTCGTGGTATATGAAACAATACCCCTATTTTCAAAAAATATTGGAAAATACCTCCCAAAATCATTTTTTTAACCCCCTCCCAATATGCCTTACCGATTTTAAAAAACCCCTATTTTCCCTATATTTTGCATGTATCCATTTTTTCATTTACATTTTTTATACCCCTTTATATTTCTACCAAAGGAAAAAAAAAACTAAACACAAGAAAGGGCGACACTTGATAGGCGCCCTTAGGCAAATCACTTTAATAGGAATTAAAATGTATCACATGATGTCAAAACAAATAAGAGAGGGTTTATTTGTACCAATCTCAAACAGTACTGTGTTTTCCCCAAGAAGGGTTCAAAAATGAAACTTACACCATTTATAACTGCTTCTTTCCATCAACGAATTTTTATCCAAGCACCATTTTGGTATCTAGGAGATTGTACAACTTCAGAAACAAAATTGATTTGGAATCTTCAATGCATATTGTTAATCTTTTTAGATTAAAAACAATACAAATTTAACAAGAGGAATGGACGAGTTGAGCTGGCATCCATTTATCCAATGAACTTGTGAGCATTTAAAGCATAAATTCATGATATCAAAATAGGCCACCTTTCAGTTGAAGATTGTATTTCCAGTTCAAATGTCTACCTCATCACCAAGTTCCTAGCTAAGTTTTACTCAAACAGATTCTTTATCGTCTACGGGAAAAAGAAAAAAAAATTGAGGGTTGTGACAAACAAGCAAGTTGGTCAGAAGACATAAACAAAAAGATGGAGAAGCAAAGTTAGCTAAAAAATATGAGCCAAATAACTGAACACCAGTAACATTATGAGCAATTTCAAATTTAGTCTTCAAACTGACAAATTTTCTTCAACATAGATTCAAGGCAAATTCTGGAGGTGTGAATCTAACAAAGCAACCAACCAAACTACATAAAAATATCTCCAACAATGTATTTTCAAAAGCACTATGATACATAACCCAATCTAGTGTACAGAAATTATCTTGTAGACTTTCCATTAAAACTTTTGTGGTTGGATTAGAGTCATAATCGTCTTCACCAGCTTCATTTTCAGTTTGTAAATGAACTTGACAACCAATATGGTTTGACCATATGGAAAGGGTTCACCTTGTGAAGCCCAATGGGTTATCTCAATCAGTTCAAATAGGTTGTTTCAAGGTGGAGTTCACTGTAAGGTCTCCAGTTCTAGTCTGGCTGAGGTTCAAGTCCTGCTGAGTCTGACTGGGTTACCAACCACCATTGCAGCTAGTTGTTGAGTTGCCCTCCATCAAGATATTCCAGGGAAGAGGGGGAGAATCCTGTGAGGCTTTTCTTGGAAATAAAAGGATTTTATCTTGTGATATGGTTAATCGTATCCAAAACCAAAGTTTGATTAATCCCAATGTGTATGAGTGGATCAAACAAAATTAAATCTTACAACCTTGTTTCATTCATGACAGTCGGGTGGATCTAAATACCTAAGACAATGCTAAGTTTTATCTTTTCTACACCAATAGCATTAATAATTGAAAAGGAAACCCAAACCTATGAATGTACATAGGTTTTCAAGTGTATCAAGTTCAGTGAAAAGAGTTTTTTGCATCAAATAAATTGATTTTCTATTCAAGAGTTAGGATTGCTGAATAAACAAGCAACGAACATTGTTTCCAAACCTAAAGATTCATGGCAAAAAGGGGAAATGGCTTGCAATAGGCTATAATTATATTAGAATGTAGATATCTGCAGGTGTTCATATTGCTTATGTGATTATTGTATTTTACTGCATAAGAGATTTTAAACCCAACATTTCAGATGAACTCTTCACTCAAAATCAGGGAAACCAATCAATTGGAAAGCAATGGTGCAAATGAGGAGTGCACCTATTTATTAATATAAGGTAGGAGGGAAATTCATATGCTATGTGTAAGGTAGGACATAAATTCACTGGCTATATAATATATATAAGGTAGAAGGAAAGGAGAGGAGGACAGTATCCTCCTCTCCTTTCCCTTCTACCTTGTATATAGCCTGACTTTCCCTCCTACCTTATATAAGCCCACTCAACACTGCTTTATATCTTACAGTTGGTTTCCCTGATGATGGATGAAGAGTTCACATAAAATGTAGGGCTTAAAATCTTTTATGCAATAAAATCCAAAACACACAAACAAGATGTGTAATTAAGCAAAATCTGACAATATAAACAACAGATCACAGACGCAGAGAAGATCAATGAAATACATGATTTACATTTTCTAGATTGCTTGCTTTCATTAGGCATTTAATCCTATTTCCTTGAATGTTTGTTTACAACCTGTCCAGAAGCTCATTGCAATTTTGACAATATACAAAGCACTATATGCATGCTAGAAAATAACATAGATTGATGAGGGTCGTATTAAGATACATATTTCAGGTTATACAAATTCTTCCAACAATGATAGCTGTAGCAACCTTTGAACAACTCATGCTAACTGGAAAAGGTAACTCATCAATGATCTATACCTAGGGCCTGCCTGCTAGAGCAACCAGTGGACCAGCCTTGCCAGATTTCATCCATGTAGCTTTTGATTGAGCAATCATCTCATCATAGTTCTGCAAGTCATTAAACAGAATGAAAAGATTTATCAATGTAGAATCAAAGAAAAGAACATAATGAGAAGGAAGTGTAGAATATGTTCAGCAACAATCCTGCAAACCTAGGTTAAATTTTAAGGCAAGACATTTAGTATAAATGAATTAAAAATGGTTAATGCTTACCCTTTTCTCCATGACCAAACCCTGTTTTGGGAGGATCTTATCAACAATACCATAATCAATTGCTTCCTGTGGGAAAAAGTATCTTGATCTTTGAATATCCTTTGCAATCTCTTCTTGTGTTTTGCCAATTCCTTTTGCCAGTAATTCAATGTATTACTGTGTATTTACTTCCAACTCTTTTGCCTGAAGAAGACATAATTTCATCAACTAGCCTATAATAAGTATTAAGCACTCCTTTAAAAGGAGCTAAGTGAGCATTTACCTGTTACTTAAGAACGACTTTCGAGATTTCTTAAGTAACATCTTAAAAAAGGGGAAAAATATTACCTTGATATACATATCAATGGAAGAACCACTGGATTTATTCACTACTGGCAGGTGCAGTTTTGCTATGATAGAAAAAAGATAGATCATCAGCATATTTTTTAACAAAGAATGACTAGATATATGAACCTACTAAGATTGCATAAATTACCAGAAAAAAAACACAAATCTTATTAACATTTTCAACTGTGTTTTTGACACTTGCGTATGAGTGACCCTTGGATTTTGATAGGATATCTTACTTTCAAGTTCTAGTAGACCATATTGCAACAAGCTATGAGTGTGCCATTGAACTTATTGAGAAACTACATAAGCCTAAATGAAGTAGAGACTCACATTGTACACTTATTTGTTGAGCTAGGCATAAGAGCACGATTTCCCTTGGCTTCAAGTGACATAAGCTTTGTTGCCTAGCCAAAGGCCATTCCACAGTTCAGTGTGTACACCTTGGGCTTCACATACTGCATACAGGATATTTATATCAGCATCTGTAATTGTGGAGCCCTTGGAAAGTTTCAAGTTCAAAATAAATATGCATCCCAATGAAATCCAGCAAAGTGGTTGGAAGTGTTTCAAATATTTAAGGCTAAATTTTCACCAATTCCTATAAAAACTGCTTGGGAACCAAAATACCAAATATTGGAGGCCTTTATTGCTATGTATTCCTATATATTAGGAATATACATTTTCTGTGATTTTCAAGATATTTAAAAACAAGATATGGCACCTCAAAAGACCCAAAGAGGACCTTGTGAGTGTCCTTGACAAAATTTTCATTTTTAATTTTGTGTTTCATGTCAATAAATATCCATCTGTTCAGCAATAACTAAAAGTTCAAAGTTTAATATTATTACAAGAATTCAAAGAGGGGGAGATTTAAAAGTCTTGTAAATGTCAACTGCAAATTTCCTAAACTTCAAATTGAATTTTTCAATAAAAATAGAATTCAAAGCCATTAGTAAGCCTGTATTGAAAATTAAAATAGGAAAAGATCAAAGCCATTCGTTCAACACGGTGATGGAGAGGAAATTCCCACAACATCCATCAAAGAAGCATCTTACAATCTATGCACAATAGAGAAATCTTGCCAATACAATTGGAATTAACTCAAAGTCCGACAATCATTGATGAAGGCAGAGACCCTAAGCTAAATACAGCATGAAGACTTGTATACAGTAACCCTAAATGCCATGATTTTATAGACAAAGATATGTCTGCAGAAACCCTGTGCAGACAGCATGGACAGAGTCGAGTAACATGAAGACCAAAGCATGCCAGACACAATAAGGGGTAACTACAACAAACTAATTGTCATATGCAATGTCATTGGTAGGAGAATGGAAGCCCTATGCAAACAAGAACACATTTTGAGTAGCAAGTGTT
>LPNX010326739.1:19921-45688 GCA_001517045.1 Pseudotsuga menziesii
AATCATCAACATATTTTTTAACAAAGAATGACTAGATATATGAACCTACTAAGATCACATAAATTACGAGAAAAAAAACACAAATCTTATTAACATTTTCAATTGTGCTTCTGACACTTGCATATGACTGACCCTTGGATTTTGATAGGATATCTTACTTTCAAGTTCCAGTAGACCATATTGCAACAAGATATGTGTGTGCCCTTGAACTTATTGAGAAACTGCATAAGCCTAAATGAAGTAGAGACTCACATAGTACACTTACTTGTTGAGCTAGGCATAAGAGCAAGATTTCCCTTGGCTCCAAGTGACAGAATCATTGCTGTCTGGCCAAAGGCCATTCCATAGTTCAGTGTGTAAACCTTGGGCATCACATATTGCATACAGGATATTTATATCAGCATCTGTAATTCTGGAGCCCTTGGAAAGTTGCAAGTTCAAAATAAATATGCTTCCCAATGAAATCCAGCAAAGGGGTTGGAAGTGTTTCAAATATTTAAGGTTAAAGTTTCACCAATTCCAATAAAAATTGCTTGGGAACCAAAATACCAAATACTGGAGGCCTTTATTGCTGTGTATTTCTATATATTAGGAATATACATTTTCTTTATATTGGCAAGTCAGATGAGAAAGTTGGGCAGTTCCGCAAAAAGGTTACAGGACTGGAATGGAGTAATTCCAATTTATGATCCTTCCTCAGAGGCGTGTCCTTGAGTGCATCCTTCATCTGCTCACACTGGACCACCAGGGACTCAACACCAAACTCTTCACTAAGTTCACTCAATGCCCCCAGTTGGAACTCTGAAACCTTGAGTAACAAAAACAATATTCCATCACTAAAGACCATACCATAACAGGAAAAAATAATTCTATCACCCATAAGCCCACACTAATTTTTATCATTATCACAGGGCTATATCAACATAAAAGAACTAAATGCCAATTTTTATCATAATCACAGGGCTATATCATCATTACAAGGCTTAGGGATATTTTCATCAAGCGCTAACAGACTGAGGCAAGAACAGAAAAGACACAGGAAGACACAGGAAGACACAGGAGAATAAAGACACAGGGATATTTTGCTCCATAAAATTTTGGACAAAATAGCAGTGACAGAGGAGACTAATGATGCCTTTTCAGAATTTTCTATAAGTGTTCTATTCCTTGGATTTATGGAAGACTCAAAGCCTACAAATACCCATCTACAACATGACTTCTTAGATTTCTGGAGGCCTATAAACTGGTAGCAGATTGGCAGCAAAACAAGGATTTTTTCAGCAGTAAATATGGGCAGGAAGAGCACTAAATCTGACTGCAAACTTGTCCTAGTAGATCTGTTTGGTTTTGAATAGCCCTATTGCTTCTTGACACTTGGAGATGATCCAATGGATGAGATCCATGTCGATCCATGGGCACACAAAAACAACATGCCTGATTTCCAACAAGAGGCACACAACTATGTATCAAGTCACCTATATATACCCAAACTCCAACAATGTACCTGGATTTCACAATGAAGCCAGGAGTTTTTCTTCACCAACCTGTTCCAAAGGGTTGGAACGCATTTGTCTATGTTTTAGAAGGTGAGGCAATTTTTGGAAATCTTGCGTCATCAACTATTGGTGCTCACCACATTGTTCAGTTGGGCTATGGCAATGGATTGAGTATTTGGAACAAGTCAAACATTCCTTGCAGATTTGTCCTAATTGGGGGCCACCCACTGAATGAACTAGTGGTTCAATATGGTCCCTTTGTTATGAACAATAAACAGGAGATAATTCAGGCTATTGAAGACTATCAACATTCCAAAAATGGATTCGAAAGAGCTGTCGATAGGATTTCTGATCCTGTTGGGCTTAATGATGCTGAATAGACTCTAGAGAGCATATTGATTCAAACTATGATACCAAAATCACTGTCGTTGACATGGCCTTAGGAGCACCAGATATATGCTTTAGAAGTACATTCACATAGTTGTTTCCATATATTGTTTTGTTTGTGATCCTCAATTTGTTTCTTGTTGAATTCATTCATTACATTTTCAACCGGTACAAAATATTCCACATTGTAATCAACTGTTAAGTTATTCTAATAGCAAATTGTTTCATTCTGCTTTAATTTAGTAGAATGATTTTGGAAACTAACTCTAAGGTTCTTTCATAGCATTTTATGGGATAACTTCTACTAGAGTTAAGGATTGTTACATTGCAAAATCCTTTTTTTCGTATATTATTGATTCTTAAGAATGTTATTTAAACTTTTGCTTATGGTGGACCACTGTTGCAGGCAGTGACCCACATAAGTTGCCAAGGTTTGCTTTTGATTTTGTAAGAACTGAAATGCATTGAACTTGAAATTGTGGTAGAGTGCAAAATCTGGAATTTAACAAGAAGTAACGGGATTCAGAAAAGGATATTATTAATCAGTTGGATCAATTTTACGGGAAAACTTGGTGAAGAACTGCTCCTGGATTCATTGTGAAATCCAGGTACATTGTTGGAGTTCAGATATATATAGGTGACTTGCGTTTGTCCCCAAGTGGTAGGATGCCCAATTTCCACAGCTGTCTGTTCTTGTTCTAAGATAAAAAGCATCACAGTCATTTTTAGACAAAACCAAATGCTAATGTCACTTCATTGCAGAAACCACAAATAAAGCACCAGGATAACAAAAGCAAAATGTCAATGTATACTTACCAGGTTTTTCCATTTATGATAGATCCTTGTCATGTCCTGCTTTTTCCATTCTTGCAAGTCAAATATATTCATACCGTATGCCCACGTACAGGAATTTGGGTCAAAGTCCCTCACAATAAGAGGATTTGAAAAATTCAGAGAAATCAGAGGATTTGGAAAATGAGCTGCCCTTCCCTAACCACATCACATGACCTAGGTCTGATACCCAAATAGTATAAAGAGTGAAGAGATTTTCCCCTTAAACATTTTGTATACCAATATATCCAGAGTTAAAATGATCTAGAATCATAAATAACATGACCTTATTAGAGATTAGAATACAGATACCCACTTCCAGATTGCCCATTTGAAAGGAATCCTTGTAACATTTACATGAAGAGCTTCTTGAACATCAACCCTGTTTAAATATCCATTTGCATATACTTTAATACATGGGTCATATCCACCGTAAAAGAACCTCATTGTTCTCCTTGAGACCTGCAAGTACTTTTAAAGAAAATTATAAAGTAAAAGGAAAAGAGAATTATAAAGTAAGCTTCCTATACTTTTCAAGAAAACCAAACCAACATAATTTCACCATAATTTTCATCTCTTTCAACTTAACGCTCCATTATTCACTGCGTTAAAGTTGTTCCTCGAGAATCATCAAATGCCATGTACAATAACAACATAATAAGGTAATGTACAGTAGATATCAACAGTAAACAATCATAACCAATATTTGAATCAAGCATATACTCAGATTTTTCACATTTGATCTTGTCACCAAAGGGACAAGTTAATATAGACAAACAATTTATGTACCTCGCGAGAGATCCATAGAAGGTTAAAGCATAAGCATACAGACAACATATTGACCCATACTTCTTAGTCAACAAGCACATTCATACCCAATACAGTCAATCTGTCAACACAGTCATGCTGGGTAAGGATGCAGTCACATACTGCAGAGACACACAAGCATAATTTGCACAGTCATGCTTGAAAAAACACAATCCACCCACAAAGTGAAAGTCAATGTCACACTGGGGAAGACCCCACAGTCCACACAAGAAAACAAGCTCATGGTCACCTCATGGTCATGCTAGGGAAGGACCCATAGTCGACCCTCGAAAACTGATCATGGTCATGCTGGAGAAGGACACATAGTCCACCAAGAAAATAGATCACGGTCACGTTGGGGAAGGACCCACAGTCCACTCAAGAAAATAGATCACAGTCATGCTAGTGAAGCACCCACAGTACACCAAGAAACATTTCACTTCCATGCTGGTGAATGACCCAAATTCCACCCAATAAAACAGATCATAGTCATGCTGGAGAAGGACCTCTCAAGGTATCACTAAGGAACAGGTTTTTCGGCCTTGTTGAAGGACCCACAATCCACCAAGAAAGTGCAAAGAAACAAATCACGGTCATGCTGATGAAGGAGCCACATTCCACAAAGAAACAGACTCACGGTTACACTGTGGAAGAACCCACAGTCCACCCAAGAAACAGGCCACAGTCACGCTGGGGGAGGACCCAAAATCCAATAGATTCACAGTCACACTGGTGCAAAGTGACCACATGGAAGGTGTAGCAAGGAAAGCCCAGTCACGGGGATGGTGCAGCAAGATATCACATGGAGCATCAACAAAGATCATGCAAAGATCACACAGAGGGAGAGAGTTCAGTAACGCTCCTTAAGGTAAAGTATCAAAACATTAATAAACATCACCTATGGACAAAGTAAGATAAAGGATCATGAGGTGATCATGAGTCAACCCAGGTGGCACAACAAAACAAACAACAAACCGAAAAGGTCAAGGTGAACCATATAAGGTGGACATGCAACTCCTTTATAGGACCAACAAGACCAATAATATGTTCTCTCTCTCAAGGTACATTGTTTTATATATTTTTGTCATCATTGTATAAGATTCATTGGTTATAGAAAGTAGAACCAATCATACCTACTCCATACCACAACAGGTGCACAACAATGAGTTTTATAACAAGAGATTTCCACACCATAGCCATCTTTCAAATCAACAACAATCACAATTTCCTAATGAGTTAATATGCACTCCACACAAACATGACGAAATTAAATAACATGATATGCCATTTAAGAAAAAATCTAGAAAACACATTTCAAGAAACATACATTAAGTAATATTCCATTTAAGTATTGAAGTAGCAATATAGGCATGGGCACCAAAATTTGACAAACAAAAACTAGTTTCATCCTTTTCAAAGTAATATTAAACATAATTGTTGAACTAGCGAACAGTTCAGCAACCCTCAAGAACCATGCTTCAAGAGCGCATAGAGAAATATTTGACAATCGATAACTTCACATAGAGTTATCCCAACCGTTCGACATCCAAACCATTCACCGCACCTGAAGATAAGATAAATTAAAATGAGTATAAAATAAGTATGAAATTTATACAAATCAACAATAATACTAAAAATACTACTTCATAAATAAGTTATAAGATAGTAGTACAAAAGATAAGATAAATTAGAATGGTTTGAAAACTTCACCCTTTTTAAATTTTTAATGAAATCCTCAAAAATTATGAGGTCACCTTGTTCTAACTTGTATGTGTCTTTCTTGATATTGTATGATAGGTTTGCCGTTGCTATAACAGATTCAAGTTGTATGAATAGATGATATGTTGAATCATACTTGTACATGCGTTGCCCCTTTATTCTATTGTACCAACAACATTGAAGCTCAACACCTTCAGGCCTATCCAAAAGATCAATGTCATTATGGTAATCAAACACCCTATTACCATCCTTCTTTGTTATTCTTTGAACTCTTCCAATGTACCAAGTCCTAGAAGAAACGTCGTGCTTTGTACTTTGAGATACACCTTTTCTTGTAGTACGTTCAACTAAAGCTATAGACTCGCTCTCAAACAACACCGCACAATCTGATCCAATTCCAAAACCAATTGCAACATCCTTTTTGGGGGCCCTCTCATCTCTCCTGAAGTATACTCCATTCCTCACCTTAGTCAATCTATCTTTCGATAATGTCAGGTTTCCATTCAATTGACTAACCAAACAAGATTTGTACATGTCCTTTCCATCGAGCTCCACCACTCGTTTGGTAGATATGTTTACATTTTCATCAACAGAATCTAAAATTCCATCCAACTCGTGCCTCCACTCACTTTCCATCGTTTGCAATTCACTATCATTGAGTACCATAAAAGACGAAGATTGGAATATGGATGTCGAATGACACGATGGATAATTATCAACTACTTCATCCACATCTTCAAATGTTGGAACATTGTGATCCTCTATCCATGGTTTAAACCACCAAGAATCTTCTGTGTGTCTTTTTGGTTGCATGCCAAGACCTTGTAAAATTCCCTGTGCATCCTCCAATCCTATCTTGAGAGCTTCTATAATTTTATTATCTGTGGAAATTGAATCATATTGTGACAAGACATCACCTTCCTCTATTGTTTGTTGATGCAATTTGTTCCAGATACTCATTTGTTTCTTATGAGATTTAATGAAAAGAAGCCCTTTGGGATTCGATTCTTCTTCAACAAATCTATTAAGGGTTCCAATAGCATGAAGTAAGTCAGCAAAATCATATGCCCTCTCTACTCCAACCATGCCACCAACTTTGCTGAAGAATTTCTCACATACATCTGACACAGTCAGGTGCAATGCACATGGTAAGTTAGAGTATTGATCACGAAATAATCTCATCAACAAAACCGCAAAGTGGCAAGAAATTTTCACATATTGATATGCCTCTCTACTAATGAAATTAATGTTGACATTAGTATTTTCGTATTCTCTAACCCAACATAGCCATAAGGTGAAGAAATGATGGACTCTTGAAGAATTTCGCACTCTTTCCCAAACAGTTAAACTAGGAGACAAAAAAATATCAATATAGTTAGCAACGATTGCTAGATAGGTCTCTGTACCCGATGTCCTCTCTGTCCTGCCACCTGTACATCTCATTTCCTTCAAGCACCTCTGGAAATGCCTTGTAGTAATGCGTTGTGCTGAACCCCAGTTTTGGCGATCAATCCTCTCTATATCCTCAATTTTAAGCTTGTGGTCATCCACTTTAAAATTGTTCTAAACCATTCTTACATGGTTAAAACTAATCAACTCTTTTCCAACAATCAGATCTCATCGACCACTAAACAAAGGATTCACTAGCTTTTTGCCATTGTGGATGTAATCCTGGTCATGAAGTCCTGTTACTTTAAAGCCATCATTAAACCCAGTTAGTCTCCACCCTTCCCAAGGAATTTGATATCTCATGCCTGTCGTTGAGTAATAATCCTTCAACATAAGCATTCTTCTCCTACTATCCCCATCTGAGGAATGACCAATAATAGGTCCTAAAAAATATTCCACATGTTTCTTCCATAGGTCTTCTACTTTTTCCCATTGTCGATGGACAAAATTTGCATCAAACCTGTTGCACGTTGGATGAACAACCACAACCAAATGAGGAAGCTTCTCATGTAAAGGGTTTTCAATAATAACACGTGCATAATGGCCAATCACACAATTCTTGAAGACATATGTAATAATCTCATAGCCTGCAACGCCCTCACCAACTGTCACCAAGAAATGTGATTGGAACTTATGTTCTTCTTTCTTACCACAAAAACCCACCAATGTATCACTTTTTGCTACCTACCTTACATATTTTTTCACAACAGTTTCATCTTCAGCAAGGCATACGGGAATTGGGCCCTCTATACCATGTTTGGCTTTATAGGAAGCATAAACTTTTTCGATTGTCTCAAAAATGTACTCTTGCTCCCCTGGGATATATGTCAATGATTTTCTAACTTGCCTTAAAGTCGTAGATATCGAAGGGCCATCCAGATTCAAGCTAATAAAGCTATGTAATCTAGGACCTCCCCATAACTTAATCATCTCATAAATGGATTTAGTGGATGCACTATACCTTCTACCCAACTTTGAACGAACTAGGTTGTGAAATATATCTTGAACAAATTCCCAAATTGTATCTTTACCTTGTAATTTTCCTTGCTTATGAGCCTCACACACATCCTTGCAAAACCTGAACACATCCTTCCTTCCTTCAGATTCGAACAACTTTTCCCTTAGAGACCTTGTTCTTATAGACAGTGTCAGAACCCCAAATTTTTCGAAAATTTTAAAAATTTTTAAATGCATATAATTTTCATAAATGCAGTAAACTAATTATTTAATTAGTTATATGTTACTAAATTCCTTATCTGAATTATCTATTGGTTATGTTTAAAGATAGAACAGTTCTTTTCAGCTTACTGACTTGTTTTCTCATTGCGACCACAAGGTGGGACTGTCATGAATTTCCGGGCTTACTTAGCTTTCGAGCTAATGCAGAAAGTTTTCATGTTCTTACAGGCTACAGGTAAGAAGTTCAGGTGCTGCTTATCATTAATTCTAAAGCAGTCAGATATAAGTTCGTTGCACAAAAATAACTCAGTAAAGAATATAAATGCTAAACAATTCCAAAGCTGAATGAGGTAAACTCATTAAACTGTCTTTCTTTCTAGTAGCTGTAAAATTATAGTTCCTAAAGATTACTAAACTATCTGATATCTATTATAGTTGTCAAGTGTCAAAATGCCTTAACTAAATCTTTGCAAACAGCGTAAGAATGGCAGAGTTATGAGATCGATGGTTTACTTTCAAATGTGCATAATTACATTTACATCGTAATGTATATTAATAAGGGGTTTACGTGTTACTATTTCCATTCTCATTCTTTGAAGTTTAAGAGGTTTATGTCCTTATTACAAGCTGCTCTTTAAGAAAGACATACTAATGTTGATGCAATAAGTTTTATTTACATACCAACTGTTCCAAAGCATAACTAAAGCTTATCTTTAGTAAGTTAGATATCTTACTGTAAACATGTTTTATCCCATCCCTTATATATATATAGAAGGGGTATGTCCTTAATGGACCATAGTCTTTAAAAGAAAGCATAACATAATAGTTTTATGGCTTAACTTTTATGTTGGTAAATCCCATGACAAAGAGATTTATAGCTTAACCTTTGTCATGTTACAATTTATTGGTTTACGAACAATTTATTTTAAGCAATACATTAGCCCAAATAAACGTTATTACTTTCCTTCTGTATTTTATTATCAAACTTTACCATTTTATTAAAATAAACAAGGCCAATGAGGTTAACAATAACAATAGGGAGGTTTCCATAGTTAGCTTCCTAAAACCTTCTTTATAATAACAAGGGCTACACCTTTTGTGTTAAGCTTATAGATGTTGGTTGAGCATATAATTATTGTAAACAATGTTCTCACTAAAGATAAATGTATTTAATTCTTTTATAACACTGTTACATGAATTCATTATTATCAAGCTTGTAATGATTGAAGAAAGAACAATTTCATAGCTTAGAGAGGTCAAGGAAAAGACCACGCCATGATGTTCATAATCTTAAACTTGCTTTAGGTTTATATATATCATAATTTATAAAGTTATAAGGTCGTAACAACTCCCACGACCTTGATAATTGCTAAGTTAAAGTATTCAAATTAACAAAGTCTTATGTTCCATGCAGCATAGGTAAATGATTGACATGGAACATGGAATGATGTGGAACTTTCGAAAATCATTGAGTAGGAAATGATAATACTCGTGGAGAGAAGATCTCCGGGACTATACACTCGAACCCACCGCTCACAAATTATTTATCTGCTAACATGGCGTTGTTGTGGCCAAGTGCTACATGGATATAAGGGACTCTCCCTTGAACCCTAATCCTATTATCCCATCCATATTTTTCGGCCTCCTGTCGCTTTGCGATGGTGCTGGTGCACCCTTGTTGCATCGCTCCTCTGCAATGGTATTCTCCCTTGCTCGTTATCTTCCTCGTGGCTCGTCCAAAAGCACATTAAAGAAGTGTCGTCCCAAATTGTTGTTGTTTGAAAAGTGTTAACGGTTCTCCCTTCAGGGTTTCTCTGTCTTAGCTAGCTTGAACCCGAACCCTGACTGTAAACAGTCCCCTTCTTCTTTAGTTGGGAAATGCGAGTGTGGTACTTCACTTCAGAGTGCTGTAATGTAGGTTTTGCCGTGTAATGAGTGTTGTTTTGGATAAGAGTAACACTACGGCTCTAGGGCTTTTACCTTGTCGAGATGATGACTAAACTCTTGTTGTCAGTAGTCAAGGCTGTGTAGTAACTCTGTCTTCCTTGCAGCTGATGAAATACTTCCTCCTACTCGTGCTAGTGGTAATGCTTCTCCTCGTAGAAGGTTATATTTCGGTAAAAATTTAAGGTAAGCACCAACAGTTTTCAGTTCTGGGTTTTTCATTACCAGCTATTTATTATTTAATAAATTGACATTTAAATCATAATACTAACAACGAATCATGATGAAACGTAGGTACAATCTGGTCTCTCTTTCTCTGCGAAATCTGGTGCAAGTCTGCGGCAACTGGCTGTTTACGGTAAGCCTGGTTTAACCATGGCATTTTTCTCCTTGTTGGTCCCTTGGGGACATTCGTGGGTTGGTCATCGCGACCTACAACCCTTGCATTTTTGGTGTACTCTATTACCTGGTTTGTTGTTTTTAAAGGAAGATGAGACCCTTACGTTAATCGGGGTGCTCTGGCTACGGCCATGACTATATATGTTAGCTTTTTGCTTAAATACTGTGTAAGAGGTAAAATGAAACAAATGGCAGTTATGCCATACTCTCAAGTAATTGAAGAAGCCGAGGGATTTGGAAAGTCTTCTGACTCTTTGTTTATCTTTGCTGTGTAATTCATGAGGTCATGAGCTAAAGTTGGAAAGGGGTTTAAAATCCTCAATTTCTTACTTCTGTTGTAATTTTGATATTACAGGGTTTTCACCCTAACTCCATAATATAAGTTGTTAATACAGTATTCTTTAAATATCTTTTGATTTATAATATAGTACTGAAATTTGTTTGTTTACTTGTGTTATAATTATATTATTTGAAGCTCGGCAGTAAGAAAATATTTACAGCATCTTTGTAATTATCTTTGATTTATAATATACCTCTGTAAATTATGAGGTTATTAGTTAGGTTGTATAATATTTGGTTAAGCTCGATAGGTTGAGCATTCTGTCGCTCTGTGGGATAATTCCTGTGCGTTATTGTACTTGATTTTTACCCGTAATAAAAAAATATTGCTAGGGTTTCCTGTACATTAGTTTTATATTGATCTAATTTATTTAAAAGAATTGTAATGTTATTATATATTTGTTACCCTTCGGTATATAATAACTTGTATTTTTGTTTACTGTTACTATAATGGAATAAACATTACTTATCTACATCTAGATATTGTTCTTTTAATTATATATTTATTAGCTTGTTCTTGTTTACTTATAAACCTAGAATAAAATAGTATTCTACTATTGTATTCTTATACTTACTGAGCTGAATAAATTATATAGGAATAATTTATATAGGTACACTATGTATCCTATATTATATGTTTATGTTATAAGGTTAATGTTTATAAAAAGATGAAAGAATAAGAACTAAGTTCAGCATTCGTGGACGTCTTAAAAATATAAGTTGGTAGTTATAGATTTATGTTTATGCTTAGCTAGATAGAACAAAAAATTAATGAATATACTTACATAACTATCCATAAACAAATTCTGAAATCAAATAAGTCATGAGTAGAAACAAATCAACACTCTAGCTAATCTTTCTTTCAATTTTGTTTATTATACAAGCAGTAGTTAAAACTGGAAAGAAGTAGACTGTAAAGCATCTTTATTTAATTTAATCCTACTCTAGTTAACTATTATACTCTTCTTTTGAATTCAATTAAGCAATGAGTTTACTAAAAGAAACTACTGTATCAAAAACTATTTTATCTACTTATTGATGCTACTGTCAGTAAATAATATAGCTTCTTTCTCTGTTTCTAAATAGACTGACAGTTTCAGTACAGGTTATTACTACTCCTAAAACAAAAGATATTTCTTCTGATAACAACACAAAGAAAATACTCTATAATTCCATTAACCTTCTATTCTGCATTTTCATCATACTATCTTTATTTATAATTTCACCCCTGTGCTGGAGTACGGTCTGGTCACTCCAGATGAGGAAAAACACATGTGGGGTTTTTGTTTTTCATTAAAATATTTTGTTACCGAACAAACTAAAAACAATTTCATTACTAAACCATCTAAATATTTACATCATAAGCTACAAACATGACATTCAATCATACATAGATATCAAAAACAAATATTATTAGATGGAAGAACCTGTTCTTGAGCTTGGACGACAACAACAATGGGAGGTCGTTCCTCCCTACCGACTCCTGGAGAGCGCTCAAACAACGACTCCTCAGAACCCCCGAGCTTGCTCTGGTCTCCCTGGCTTGAAATAGGTGCAACAATAATCAATACCAGTCTCAGACTCAATACAAACCCTGAACTTATCAGTAAGTTCTCTCAGCTAGCAAGCTGTAACAGACCAAGTTACTGTAGATTCTCTCTCAAAACACCTTCCTTACTGTTTCCCTTTTCCCCAATGAATTCCTTGAAGTGCATTCCTCCTGAATGATTCTTCTCCTAGAAAATATCTAAGCAACCTCAGCTCTATTCATTGGGTACTTTTAAAAGATTGCCTAGGTCTTTTTGGGTTAGTTGTCATTTATTAAGCCACCTGCTCTGATCCCACTTTCTTGGGGGATCATGACCCCAAATGTAGGGAAGTTGCCACCTGCAACATAGGAAGTGTTTGAGGATGCTGCCACTTGTCTTTTGCCCTCCACCTAGTTCCTTCCACCAGTTTGACCAGTAACACTCTTATTAACAGCTCTCCCATGCTGTTGTCTCCATTTTTTATTTATTAATAATAAAATATTCATAATTACATTCCACTTCTTTTGACTCTGTTGAGTCATCAGTTCCTACTTAGCATTAAATTTAACACAATGTCTTAGGAAATCAAATTAAACAATTAACATTATTTTACAAAATTGGGGTATGTGACAGACAGTCTGACAACCTTTGTCCTCTCCCATGAAAGAGATCGCATTGTTAACCTATGTGTAGCATTTGCTTCTCTTGCAACAATTTTGAGTTCAGTTTGAGTCAAATGGTCCAACCTTCTCCCTTTCCCTATTTCTCTCCCATGTCTTTTCATGTTGCTCCTTGATTCGCGATATAATCGCATTCGAAAGTCATCACAATTAGGTATAATCTTACAAAATTGCATGTCAATTAATCAAAAGGTATTCCTGTTTCAGAAACCCTCTTACAATGAATATGTCTGTATGTACCATTAATACTGCATTCAATACCATGATAATTTAGTGTTCTCCTGGTATGTTTCTCTATGGCCCACATTTTTCCACCATGTTGGTCATCCATTAGAACCTTTGTGTCCAATCTCTCCCCTCTTCTCTCAAGATAGGGATCCCAATACCCCCAACATAATAATATTGAGGGAGGTATTTGTCCTAGAACAAGACCATAAAAAACACATTGGTTAATGATCTACTAACTGCTACTAACAAGTAATAATAAATAAATTAATGTGCATATTCAAATTGAAATTAAATTAAAACTTGGGTAATTTCCACACCTGAAGTAGAAGGATGTGGACGTGTAGAAGCCCCATGTAATGGTGATGGTAGTGATGGGATCAAGAACTTAGACAAACTTTGTTGGGACTTTTCATTGGTAGGCTTCTTCGGTCTCCCAACTGTTCCACTCCTCAACACAACTGTATCATGTGAAGCCTCAACTGTAGTATTAGTAGTGTGCTTCTTTGATTTCATGTGTTCATTTAGAGAACTGACAATATTACCACTTGCCGACACCAAAGAGAACCATCTATTGCATCGTGTACATTCCACTCTTACTTTTTTCTTGTCCTCGTAGTTTGCAAGTGTTGCTTCCACCACCTTGAACAAATTAGGCTCGTGTGTTTGGTTGAAATCATGTAGAAGTTTGATTGCTTAATCAATCTCAAGTTGATCTCTAGCCACTGTTGTCTGCTTTTCTTTGTTACCTGAAGGAATTTCACACATTTCATTAATTCCCAACATTGAAATTTGACGTTGATGGGACCCTGTTTTCGTATGATTGTTTTTGAAGTTACGAATTGTTTGCGCTGCCAAGGATACTTCCCTCGTTCCATAATCAATGCCATAGATTTCACAACCAATCTTTATATTAGGTTTTCCATTTTCTAAATAGACCTTTAGCGTTAGCTTCTCCTTGACAAACTCTTCCATTAATGTGTTCACTTTATGTTGCCAAGATGCCCATACATTAGGATCAACCACAACTTGTTCCACTGACTCGGACACATTACCAACTCTTGGTTGTTTATGCATAGGTTCCTCCACATTCCCTTCAATGTTTTCAGAGATTGGCGTTCCCTCCATTACATTTGATTCCAATGTATTAGCAACCATCGTGCATACTTTCCTCTTAATGCCTACATTTGTTGTTGTAGGTTTCCTTCTTTCCTCTTGCAATGCATTTAAAGGACATCTAGTTGAGCCAATAATAAATTCAAAAGGATATTGAACGACTTCATCATTCAGAATTTCAGAACGTATATCAGCATATGTGCAGCCTTTTTGACACTGGACTGTGCCAACGGGACAATTCTCTTCACCAATAAAAATTCCAAAGTCCACAACATCACTTGGATCCATCTGCATTTACATCCATGTGTACCTTTTAGTTGGGTAAGAAATGAATAAAATTATAACATTTTTTTCAAAATTTTGGATATAATAAGGCTACAAAATGAGGTGAGTGCATCCATAAATAAATGAAAAACAAAAAGTAATTCAAATTTACACATGCATATTAGTTCATTAATAAAACAAAGAGCTAGAAAGCAAAGTATGCACTTTCAATTCAAATATCTCAAAAGGATGAAGAAATCTTACTATCGGGATGAAACACCTTGAAGCAAAATGTATTGTTAGTGGCTTATTCAAATAGCCCTCCCCAAAATGAAGATTCAGCTTCAACGTACCTGCAAAAGATCAAAAGGTGATCAAAACAAGAGATGAAAAAACATAGAGGTGATCAAAGGTCTTTGTTCTTTTTGGAATTTAGTCTTGTTCTTTTTTATGGAAATGCCCCAAGCATTACAATCCACTCTAGGAAATGATAAAAACATATTAATTGACTAATATTCCCACCCTGAAAGCCTAAGCCCTATGCTACATGGTGTTTGGCCTTGGGGTAAGAAAAAAACTTAGTAATAAGTGAACTCGCCTAATAAATGAAGAATGGTCCAACGAGAGATAAATTTGTTCAATAGTCACTCACAAAGCTCAAGTAAACCATTTTGGAAACTTCCCACATAAATGCAACAACTCTTAAATTCACTCCCTAGATCTTTGAGATCAATTTTGCATCCAAATGGTGAAGATTACGTAGTTGGTAGAGCTTCCACAGCTCAACAACACAATGAAATTGCAGCCATAACACTTTGAGCGACCTAAATCTCTCACATTACTGTGAATAGGTATTGTAGCTCTAATGACAGGTAACAAAGAGAAATCGGAAAGATTTTGGAAGGGAGGCATTTAATTTCACATCATAATCTTAATATGCATACTCCTTTTATCATCAACATTGTAGACCTAGTCAAACTGATGTAGACAATGCTGGAATTACTCTTACACAAGTTTTTAGCTATGTAGAAGATATGTGATGACACATCCTTTGTTAACATAACATTGGATTGGTCACCTTTTGGTAAACAAGGCACATATACTATAGAAGGCATAACATGTTTTATAAATGTTATATAATTTGAAAAAAATGAATTATCAAACTTCATGTAACGACAATTAGTATTAAATATAGTTCTGAAATTACTCTTCTTCTATTAAATAATTTAGCTATGTAGAAGATATGCTATGAAATATTCTCTGTCAACATTGGACCGGTCACCTTTTAGGTTGTAAGCAAAGTGCATATAATAGGATGCATAAAATGTGTTTTTAAGGTTATAATATCCCAAAAATGAATTATCAAACTTCATATAAAGACATCTAGTTCAGAGACTCTTCCAGATAGCTACATTGAGAGGTCAGATAACCAACTTCACCACCAAGATCAAAATACCAAGGAATACATCCCATCTTCATCCTGACTTCAAAAGATGTCTATCCCATCTTCATCCTGACTTCAAAAGATGTCTGCAAGGGAATACAAGAAGAACCCAGACATGGCTTATCCAGGAAGGCACTTATGGACCTACCAAGAAACTGATACAACAGGCAATCAACATCTGCCTCAGACATCCAAAGGATGTAAAAAATCTAAATTATGTCACTCCTGAAAAAATAGACATCAAAGATGTCAAAGACTCAAATTAAAAGAGCTTCATCGATCCATTCCCCACTATTTCACCTTCACATATTTCAGTGAACTGTAAGAGGCCAGATGCCATAGAGAGTGTCTCATTGGATAAGCCATCTGCCTTCTTGTTGTATTCTATGTAGACATTAGCAAAATCAAGGGAAAGAAAGGATGATTCGAGATTCCTGATATTTTGACACCATCCATATTCCAGGCTATACTGAAGGCATTCTGACAAGCTACACCAGCTTGGATTGAATATGGAATGCCAGAAACAACAATATGATCAAAACAAAACTTAAATCTAACTACCTTTTAAACAGAACAGACTCAGAATTTTGATAAGCTATGTTTTTTACTATTGCCATCTGCTAGTGGATAAATGATTTCATTGACATGCTTGTTGGAAAATAGGAAATGATTACTATTTTAAGCTCTGTTTTAGCATGAGAGTTAAGAAGATTTTCTTCATCTTGTGTCTCAATACCATCCATATTTTCTTAACCCAGGATTTTCCTTCTGTGGGCTGAACCATTATTGGACTCATCCTTACTTCCCTGCTTTCTCTTCAAAGATCTTTCGGTTGGCTGACTACTTCCATCTTTCAATGTCTCTCACTGCCTTTCTGCCTTACTCTCTCCTGAGAATTCAGAAGCCTAAGCTTCGCAATCAATCCAAGGTTGCCTTTGGCTTGTACCTGGGGATTGTGACTTTTTCCACTTAGATACAAGTTGGGAGGTAACAGAACCCAAACCACATGCAGCTATGGAATCTAACATAGGATGCAAAAGGGGTAGTGAACAACATTGAAAGGAATATCAGCAACATACCACCATCTAGCCATGTATTAGAAAGTTGTATCCTTGTATTTATTCCTCCATTCACTATTATTGGTGGGTTGAGAACCACTTGTGCTGCAAGGTGCAAAAAGCATGTTGATCCTCTTCCTCTTTGATATGGGTGTGTCATCAAGCAAAGTTGAAGGGATAAATTTAAAGGGGTCTATAAAGGTGTCAGTGGAGGAGGATTTATACCGAGGGTTTCCACTTCTACTTTCATGTTTGGGAATCCCCCCACTTCTCCCTATTTCATCCTTCATCCCTTTTTCCTTACTTGATCTGCAGGAGCAGCTTCAAAAAAGCTTCCATTTGGGTTTTTACATCACCCAGGACATTTAGACATGGTTTAACTTACCCTTGTATGTGTGATATGTAGCATTTCAGCTTGAACACCACCCTCATCCCCGTATTTGTATCACCTTGTACATTTAGACATGGTCTAACTTACCCTTGTATGTGTGCTATGTAGCATTGATTTCCTTCTTACAATGGCTACAGACAATTTTCCCATTAACCAATTTTCTCCATCTTTCTAGTGAACCATGAGAATGTCGATAAAGATAATAATAAATCTACAAATAAAAAACTACCCTCAATTGCTATATAGAAGTCAGCAAATTTATAGAGAAAGGCAATGAGGGTTTGAAACTTTTTTGCATACCTTCAAATGTGCACAAGAATTCTATCTCACATCTCCTCCAAGCTTGAATATAATATGTAGACCACTAATGTAGTTCTTAATCCACTCAAATCAGCCCACAAAAAGCTCCAATCTAGTTCTGAATAAAGTTTCTTTGCAATAGCTCTGTCTCCAAATGCTCACAAACGCTCAATGAGAAGAGTGTGAAGCAAAGAGAGGGGATGGGAATCTTTAAATAACATAGGATCAGGGTTTAGAAACCCGAATTTTCACATTTTTTGTGTTTTTTCTTTTCAAACTAGTGCCAAACTAGCTGTTTAGGATCCAGTTGGACCAGTTCATATCCAAATTGGCTGCTTCGGTTATAAAAAAAGTCCAAAAACTAGTTTGGAGGACCAATCTAGACCAGAAATCCTCCAAAAACAGTCTAACTTGACTAGTCCAAAACAGTGCCAGCAGGTTATGACTTTATTTTGATTATATGCTGCACTGTTGTAGACTATAGTAACGAAAAAAGAAGTTGAATGTTCTAGTTGTGACTTTCTGGAATTTCTAGGGATTTCCATGATTGTTACAGAATCACCACTATATTGAGCTGGAGTAGAATTATTCCATTGCCATCCACAAAGCATATCATTCCCACTGGTTCCATCACCCACAAATAAAGGATAATTCCTTGCTCACCGGAAAAAATAAGACATCAAAGTAAACAAAATGGGAAAAGAGACCTGGAATGTGGAAAAAGTTTTCTAATAACATACATTCAAGACTACTCATTAGTTTTGGAGATTCCATTACAAGTATCCCTGAGTTGCAGAGAAATAAAATTTGTCCCAGAATGTTGTAGAATTCAGTTTGCTTAACTGGAATACAAATGATGCCTGAACAAAACAGATTTAAAATAGATTTCACTCTCAGGATTAAAAAGAGATAAAAAAATAGAGAATGAATGACAAAACTTTCCAGTGAAACAAAGATTTGGTTATTAGTACCGAATGGAATACTATAATGGATGTTGCAAAGCCTTTAAACATGAAGAAGCCTATCACATAACCAAATTAACAAATTTTTAATGGCAATGCCCCAGAACAGATGACACAGTTCAAAAAGTACCATGCTAAACACTAGTCTGAGACAGATCTCATAATAAGGTCCAACAGATGACACAGTTCAAAAAGTACCATGCTGAGCACAATATCAGAGATAGATTTTGTAATAACATCCAACAGACCAAATTAATAAAACAGTCATTTCAAAACCAGTCAAACTCCTTATTAGAATGTTGTTGATCTGTTTAACCATGTTGTCTTCTTTGACTTCCCTAGGCATGGTCTTGACACATTATTCACTCGATTTTCATATCATGGGCTAACTCAGATCTGAATAACTATCAGACAATCATGGTGAGGCACACATTCTCAAAACTACATGTTATAGTTCTTCATCTATGGCTTTTGAATGAGTTGGGGAGTGTTACTGTTACCCTTTAGTTTGCACGAGGATTAATGAGGGGATTGAAGATGATGATGTGCCAAATAAATGTACTTGCAAGGTTGCTTCAACCAAAAATTTTGAAGTCCTATATATAGTGTTCCAGCTGTCCAACTTTGTGTACATAAAGATCTCGTTTTCAGCATATTTTATCTTGAAAATTGAATAGTTACTAGTGCTGGTTATGCTTGCTGATTTGACTTAACATTGAATAGATTTTGTTGAGTGAGATAAAAAATATATAAGCTAAAGGGGAATATTTACTGTTGTGATAAATATGTTGTTATAAGTTACCTTTAGATCTGTTATCTTAGAAAGTGTGCCCTAAAGGCGGGAATTTTTTTCCATTGAGGTACTATTGCTCAGTATTTCCTTTCTTGGGTTGCCTAGGGTATTTGGTTAAGAAGAAGTGAAGTATATGCTGATGTAATTTAACAATGCAAAATCATCCAAGAAACCTCAAGGTTGAGGTGGAATTTCTAAATTTGCATTAATTTTCCTATAAAGAAATTCCAATACTTCTTACTTCAAAACATATACAAGACAACATAGAACTGGGATTAGCAAGGTCAATTGGGTCTAGCCCAAGTGGTTGTGGGATGGAGTGTTATCCTCCCCACATAGATTATATTCCCACAAGTGACATGTTGAGCTCATAATGATTATATTGTTGTAATAGCTCCAAACCATGTTGTTGACATGGCCTTATGCCCTAAAGAATGCAATGTTTACCTTAGGTACCATCCTCAGAATGAGGGCAAGTGCTCATAGATTTTCCCCAGGATATATTACCTAGAAATATGTGTGTATGTGTGTATTATGGATTGGCAAACATTAGACTTCCTCTTCCCAGTACTATTTTCAAAATTAGGGGAAGTGCCCAGGGATTTTCTTCAAGATATATTACCTGCAAAAATTTTAAAAAGAGAGGGATTGGCAAACATTAGACTTCCTCTTCCAAGCACCCATAACACCGATGCTGCTATATGAGTGCAAGATATGGGGTCCAAGCATAACTGAAAACACATGGAATGAATTGAAAGGATGCAGATACTGGAAACAATTGGCAACATCCTTCCTTAGAATAAAGGTAAGCACTCTATATGAGATATTTCTAGCATAAATGGATTTATACCCAATAGGAATCAAAGCAATAAAGAAACTAATATTAATAATTATACAGACAAAATGTGGTAGGCATGGTAGGCAAAAGGATATCCAACAAGATTCATCAAGAAGGCAGAAAAAAAAACACTAAGGAACTGCAATGTAAGATGTGGTTTGATAGCTGGAATATAGTGGAAGTAAGCTGCCCCATGGATAGGAAGGAGCTGAAAATCTACTTACAAAAGTGCTACAGAAAAGAAACCCTAAGAGGAAGTAACAATCTACATGGCCAATATCAACCTAGACCCTAGAGGATGAAATAAGAAATCAAGACTATTTGAAACTAAACATTCCAAGGAGAGAAAAACATGGTATGGTATGGAAACTTAACATTGAAAAACATGGAAACAACACAATACCTGATGTTTGAGGGATGATTTGGACGGCACCCTTGTCCCTAAGCATTTGGCTAACTTATGTGGATATGATGGCATTGTAAGCCTCTTTCTAGAGTTTAGGATGTAATTCAAGTATGTATTCTGGAACCCTAATTCATCACTCATACTAGCAGAATAGAGTTGACTGTTGGTTTGAAGATAGTAGTCTGGGCAGGAAATACTAAATGTGGCACATTGTAGAGAGGACATTAAGGGCAGTAGCTACAAGGATGTTTTAGGTTTTGCTCCAGAAAATTTTGGACAAAATAGCAGTGACAGAGCAGAATGATGATGCCTTTTCCGACATGTCTATAAGTGTGTTATTCCTTGGATTTATGGAAGACTCAAAGCCTACAAATACCCATCTACAGCATGACTTCTTACATTTTTGGAGGCCTGTAAACTAGTAGCAAATTGGCAGCAAAACAAGGATGTTTTTCAGCAGTAAATATGGGCAGGAAGAGCACTAAATCTGACTGCAAACTTGTCCTAGTAGATCTATTTGGTTTTGAACAGACCTATGGTTATACTTGTATGATTTTCAGAACTGTTGGCATTTCCTGTGGTATATTTCCTGTGGAAACAACACAATACCTGATGGTACCAAGAAAACAGAGGAATAATGCCTACTTCATAAATATTTTTTTGTTTAGTAGCTACTCCAAGGTCACTGCATGCTTACATCAATGGATCCAACTTCTCCACTGAGTCAACTTGAAATGTGAAAAAATATATTCTTAGGAATATATATTCTTCCCTTTGCTCATATATAATAGCTCAATAGTCCAAGGTCCTAGAATGCATGCTTATATATAATAGCTCCTGTTAATTTGTTTGCATTCTCCAAATCAACCTCATTCATCCATGCTATATTGTTTTATGTTTTTAATTATTCAATAAATGTGGAGATAAACAAAATATCTAGTTATGTTGACCTATATATGATATTAAAGCTATGCAAGTCACTGATATTAAGAGAGACTCTAAGCAGGGCAGACACACCGATGCTCTAGACAATCAATGTACTGTATAAATTTGGGTAAACACCAATGTGACCATGCACCAACCAGTCAATTTGTTGTATAAATTCAGATAAAAAAATGAATGCACACAAATGATTTCCACGGCTAAGCCCAAAGAAATCATTGGCTGCCATCTAGGAAAGACAGTTCCTTGATTCATTGCCACCAACAGCTACAAAAATATTTCTACAGCTCTAATGGAAAGTTGTGACTAACAACGTCTAGCTTTGATATAATATGTAATGATGTAGCATAAATTCTTTGATCACTCTTCACATTGTATCTTTTGCCTTCATCCATAACCTTATTAAAAAATTAAGTGTATCAAGCCTTTTAACTGGATTCTAAACTTACATATAAGCTAAAGCAAAATCAATTTAGATTGCAGCCAGACTTGATGCCTTTAAAAAACATGTAATTCAGAAAAACATAAAATTCGATTTTATGCAAAAAGCCTAAAAGCGATCCACATTTCAGACCATCCATTGAGCAAATACATGTACACATGGACTTACTTTCAGATTTTCCAAAGCAACTGCTATTATGTTTCTGTTTGATCCAAGCTCAATATGTACTAAAGAGTGCCCCTATAAACCAGGTCAGGGAGGGCAATGATAACATCAATCGTGTTACTCGGCATCAGTAATCAAAGTAAGCATGTAGAACTCGTAAACACTATGTACACCTGTTGAAACTAGAACAACTAATCCCATTAAGCTAGTGTTCTATTGGAATAAAATGAATAAGGTTAACAATGATTTGACTTCTCTATTACCATAACCTTTTCTCATATTGAATATGATAGAATCATTAGGGCTTAACTTACATGTAAATACTGGAACCTGTAGGGAGGGAAAGTGAAGTATGAATTGAAAGATCAAGTCCACTAAACGGCCCCTGACCATAGGCATTTTTCATCAAAGATTAAACACACTACAGCTTACCTCCAAGAATGCTATGCAATGGCTCTCCAACGTGCCTCCTCCAGCACCAGAGAAACCCACCACAAACCCACGACCACAAAATGGTGAATAAACGCCCTCGTTTTCTAGAAAACACTACTACCACTGCAATGCTACTGAAAAAACTCCCTGTTATCCAACCAAAAAACACAATGGAGAAAACGTGGAGAAAACCCAGAACAACATGCCCTCGTTTTCCATAAAACACTACTACCACTGCTCCGATTTGAAAAAACGCCATGTTATCCAGCCACACGATGGAGAAAACGTGGAGAAAACCCACAGAAAACCCAAGGAGCAACACGCCCTCGTTTTCCAGAAAAAACTGCTACCATTGCTCCGATTTGAAAAAACACCCTATTATCCAGCCACACGATGGAGAAAACGTGGAGAAAACCCACAGAAAACCCAAGGAGCAACACGCCCTTGTTATCCAGAAAACCCAAAAAAATGATGGAGAAAACCCAAGGACCAACATGCCCTTGTTATCCAGAAAACCCAGCAAAACGATGGAGAAAACCACTTGAAAAATATACGCAACACATGCAGGTGCACTCAGACCACAAGCAGACCCAGCTCGTAGGCACCTCGACTTGGTGCAGGTGCACTCAGACCACAAGCAGAAGCAGCTCGCAGGCACCTAGTAGGCTTGGAGGACTGGTGAACGGCACGGGAAAGAATGTTGAATAAAACATACCCCAGCATATTGGATATTTAAATAGTAAAAAAAAACCCTAGTTACCCCTAATATACCCCCAATATATTGATTTTTAATTTTTTAATTATAACCCCCCCAATATGAACGGACGTGATATCATATTGGTCCCTAGGTGACGCCCCCGTGCTTGAAGGCTAATATTGGAAGGCAATGTTCTAGGCATAGTCAATTGTCTCCAGCCTCTATGTAGGAAAAAGTGTGGAATGCAGACGATCTCTCGAAAATCAATGTTTTCATCTGGTTGTTGTAGCACAATCAGCTTATAACATCCAACAACCTGAAGAAAAGAGGATTTGAAAGCCCTTCAAGGTGTGCTCTATGTGTGGCAGCGAAGGAGGATTTAATACATATGTTTCTTGAATGCAAATTTACCAAAAAGGTATGGGGGCAAGTGATGGGTATCTTGAGTGGCAACTTCTCCATGCCTAATCAGGTTTAAGAGCTTATCAGTAAGTGGAAGAGATGGTATATGAGATCCCTGCTAATGAAACTGACTTTGTAGAGAATCTGGAATGTCCTCCCTAAAAACATATGCTAGCAAATTTGGTTAGCTAGAAACAAAGTAATTTTTTAAGGAAAGACAAAAAATAAATAGGGTGGTTTACACAACCACAAATCTAATGGTTGAGAACCTGGCTTTTGCAGGGATTTCCTTTCAAAACTCTAAGATTCTCTCATCTAAGGAGGTTGATTGGGTAAAATATATTTTGCACAATATATCTCTTCAGTCCAAATCTCATCTACGTGTCAGTTCAAAGCTTCATTAGATTGAGAAATAAGGAAAAACAAACTTGACTTCAACATATGGTGGTTAAGTCAAAATTGTTTCACTGTTTTCTTCAATGGAGCCTCCAAAGGAAACCTAGGGGCGGTAAGTGCGGGAGGGATCATTTATGATCTAGGAGGAAACAAATTAAAGTCTTATGCTTGGGGACTTGGCACAAAAACAAACAATGACGCTGAATGGCTAACTCTTTTTCATGGCCTAGAAATTGCATCGTCTCCTAAAATTCCTCGCTTGATGGTCTTTGGAGATTCTAGGCAAATGATTTAGAAAATGATTCAAGGGTACGCTGCGGGATCTTCAAGCTACAAAAGAATTTATGAATGCATCTCTCTTCTCGTCAAGCCCCGTTTAATCGAATTGTATCATGTGAAAAGGGAAAATAATGGAATTGTTGGTAAATTAGCCAACAAAGGTGCTAGGAACATCCAGGGTATGGTGGTCTATGGCAATAATATAATGGTTAGCAAATGTGTATGATAGTCAAGTAAGGAGAGGTTTTTATTTTTTCAAGAAAAGTCTATATGGAAGAAGTTAGGAGTATGGGGGGGGTGTCTCCTCCCCCTCCCCTCACTGGCCTTTTTTGTTTTTCCTTTCTTGAGGGACACATGGCTCTGTGCATGACAAGTTGGCCCTCCAAAGTTTGAAAGGGAAGACATGCAGGATTTGGGCAATTACTTCACATCCTCTTCCTTGTCCTTATGGTAGTCTCACACACTTGAGTTTATTGGAGCTAGGATGGTGATTTCGAGACATTTAAAAAGGGGAAGCATGGACCAAGGTAAACATATGAAGTGGGAGGATTACGGTGAGACATGGTGGTCTATGCAGTAGGCAGATCATGGTGAGAAAGGTTGTTCTTTGCAGGGGGAGGACGGGTTATCCAATGTTATTAAATCTGTAACATTTGAAAACCTTGGAATGGTGGTGCACTGCAAGTCCTTGGAGAGCAGCGAACAATTGAAAGGAAATCAGTCGAAACCTACGGTGGTGAATATGGCGAGTTGGGAAGTAATTTATGCATTATTCAAGGGAAGAATGAATGATTTCAAGAAACATCTCAGGATTGTTTATGAAACAACTAGTAGGGTATTACAAGAGACTGTTAATGTTTCAGATGTGGTCAATCTCAGCTCCTTGCAGAGCCCTTGTTTGGATTCCTGCATTGAAGACCTAGAAGGAAATATGAGAGAGCTTTTGACAACAGTAGGTGAATTAAAGGAGGGGTTGAATAAGTTGGTCAAGAGGAATCAGTGCAACCACTGTCAGGAGACACCTTATGGAGATGCTCATCCAATGGAAGAATTTTATATAGTTCAATCGGCATATGGCTTGTCAGGAAAGTGTGAATAGAGACATGTTTCCTTTTCCACAGTTTGTATAGAATGTTTTTTCTAAAAAACATTGTGTAAACAATATGTTGGAATCCACTCAAAATATGGAAAAGGATGGAAAGCCCATTAATACATTTTGTAAAAATATAGAATATTATGCAATCCTATATATGGATGGTTATGTAGAACCTTTTTAATATAAATGCTTGAAGTAACTATCGAAGGCTTATCCAAGGTAAAAATCTTATGAAAGCTTCTCAACATTAAAGCATGCTTCTAAAAAAAACTAAAAAATATACTGTTCATATATAATACAACCAAATTGAAGTAACTATCCAAAGTAAAAATCTTATGAAAGCTTCTCAACATTAAAGCA
>LPNX010326739.1:46090-57923 GCA_001517045.1 Pseudotsuga menziesii
GCAGACACATTCAGACCAATTCTATACTGTAAAAAAGACTTATTTATTTTGTAAAATTAAAAAAAACTGAAGTGTAAAAAAATATTACTGTTCTTACCGGGGGCCATATATCCGAAGGAGCCTGCAACTTTACTCCAGCTGGAAATGTCGTTGTACAGGAGTTTAGCAGTGCCAAAGTCGGAGACACACGCTTGGAATGTCGAGTCCAACAACACGTTATTGCACGATATGTCGCGATGGACGACAGCTGGACTACAGTCGTGATGGAGATAAGCCAACGCATGCGCTATTCCTTCCACGATCTCGCACCGAGCACGCCATTGCAGACTCTTGGCTCCCTCTCCGTGCAGAATTTGCCCCAAATTCCCATTCTCCATATACGAGTAAACCAGAAGCTTCAATTGAGTCTGACAGCAATACCCGTGGAGCTTCACAATGTTCCGGTGTCGAATCCCCGCCAGGGTTTCGATTTCCGACATGAAGGTTTTCCGATCCGCGGCTATGCCATTGGAGGTCGGATAGAGCTTTTTAACAGCAAGAATTTCACCGGACGGAAGAAGTGCCCTGTATACCGCGGCGAAGCCGCCTTTGCCGATGCAGTATCTTTCGTTGAAATTTTCCGTGGCTTTCAAGATCTCGGCGAGAATGTTTCTGTCACTGTTTACGGATGGCCACAGTGAGAAAGTATCGGTGTCATCCTCGGATGATCCCCTTGATAAATTAATTCTGCGCCGTCTCCTCCACCATGCAAACAGAAGCCCTCCTATAACTGCTGAAACAAGCAAAGCCGAAGCAATCGGTACAGCAATGAAGATAATCTTATGGTCGGAATTCTTATCACCTTGATTACTTGGTGGTATTCCGTCATTGCAAGGTTGTAAGCCAGCTCCGCCGCAGAGGTTCAGATTCCCCGCGTAAAATGTGCGCAATGAGTTATTGGATACTTTGAATTGAGGAACCGGTCCTTGGAGATGATTGTAAGACAGATCTAGAGAAGAAAGACTCACCAATTCTACAAAATTCGGCGGAATCTGACCGGTCAGATTGTTGTTTGACAAATTCAGGGCCGTCAGAGACGACAACTTTGCTAGCGAAGGGGGAATCGGACCCGAGAGCGAGTTCTGACTAAGATCCAAATTAAACATTAACTGGTGAAGGTTCCCAAGATTTAAAGGTATGCTTCCGTTCAGCTGATTTCTGTTCAGCCGTAACTCGACCAAATTAGACAAATCGCCGATCTCCGGCGGTATTTGTCCATATAAATTGTTTCCAGCCAAACTAAAGCTCTGCAAGCGGCTCAGCTTTGCAAGCTGCACCGGAATTGTTCCTGTGAGTTCGTTATCACTCAAATCCAGAATGATGAGACTCGTTATATTGCCGAACTCGGGTGGAATACCCCCTCTCAAATGATTTCCAGAAAGATTAAGTTGGCCGAGATGCTTAAGCTAAGCAATCTCCGGTGGAATAAATCCGGTTAAATAATTGCTGGAAATAAGCAGATGAGTAAGGTTGCTGTAGCTACCAAAAACCGGTGGAATTTCACCATAGAGCTTATTGTAGCTTAAACCCAAATATATCAGGCCGGGATATACCCCAAAAGCATCTGTGATACTTCCTTCCAGGTAGTTGTTTTCCAGCCGAACTCTTGTCAATGTCTGGCAATCGCTGAGACTCGGCGGTATTAGGCCTGAAAATTTATTTATGTTCACTGTTAAGATCTCCAGCTTGACCCCGTGACAGATCTGCGGAGGAAGGCTTCCAGTGAAACTGTTGTAGGAGAGGCTCACCTTTATCAGATTACTGTATCTTCCGAAACTCGCAGAGATTGTTCCAGAGAGATTGTTGAAATGAACATAAAGCAGAGTTAAATTAACAAATCGGAATATGCCCTCCGGAATGGAGCCCGTCAGATTATTGCAGGAAATATCTAGCGTCTGCAGCGACTTCAACTTGCTTAGCTCGGCCGGTATACTTCCCGTGAAGGCATTTTTAAAGAGATTGAGGTTGATGAGAGATGTTAGATCTCCAAGCTCGGCAGGAATCTTACCGTTTAACGAATTGCTTGAAACGTCGAGATGCTTCAAGTTCGAGCAATTCCCCATCTCTGGTGGAATTGGTCCCTCGAAGGAATTGTTGTAGAGGAATAAGAATCGCAGCCTCTGACACATCCCTATTTCCGGAGGTATTCTCCCTGAAATTTTATTGTTTTGCAGCTGAAGGGACGCCAAATTCGTCCAATTGGCCAGAAATTTCCCATCGAGACTTCCCGTCAAAGAATTTTCCGACATTCCCAGATGGACGACGCGATCCAGAGAAGCGAGACCGAGAGGTATAGGACCCTGAAGATTATTGTTTGATAAGTTTATGTAACTTAGATTTCTGCACTGTCCAAGCTCGCCAGGAATGTTTCCTTTTAGCCCGCTGGAGTGAAGATCAAGTGTTTCTAACATACTCAGATACCCCAAACTAGCAGGAATGCTGCCCTCCAACTGATTTTGGTAGAGTTTCAAGATTTGAAGCTGGGTCAAGCTGACTAACTCCTGAGGAATTGCTCCAGTCAGATTGTTCGCACCAAGAAGAAGGGCTTGCAGCTGACTAAGGTTCCCCAATTGTGCAGGTATCTGGCCGGACAGATTATTTTGGGACAGATTCAGCGACGAGAGTGTTTTCATCCCAGCCAGATCCAACAAAATATCACCCTCCAGATAATTTAGACTGAGGTCCAAGGCCTCCAGGTTTCTACAGCCAGTTAGAAACAGAGGAAATTCTCCTTCCAGCGAATTAAGGTACACACTCAAGTCCTTTAGCGACTGCATATTGCCGAATTCAGGCGGAATGGAATCGAGAAAATTGTTACCCAAGAGAATAACGGAGAGATTTCTACAATTCGCAAGCTGGGAGGGTATGGAACCGTTCAAGTAATTAGAAAAGAGAGATAGAGATGTCAACTGGGTAAGATTTCCAAGCTCGGCCGGTATTGTGCCGGATAAAGCATTAGTGTCCAATTTAAGTTCCTGCAGGTTCCTGAGATTGCCGAGAGAAAGAGGGATATTACCTGTGAACACATTGCTGCTGAGATCGAGCCTCCTTAGAGAAACCAGAGACGAGATATTGGAATGGATTGTTCCTTCCAAGCCGAGAGAAGGCAAATCCATGGCTTTGACGTGTTGGAATCTGTCACAGGTGATTCCAGTCCAGGCACAGGGCGATTGCTCTGAAGCATTCCATGAGCCGAGCAGAGTCTGTGAATCTGGGGTGAGATTTCTCTTGAATAGTAGCAATGCTTTCCCATCTTCAGACAAACACACAGCCCATGGTAATCCATTTACCAGGAACAATAGAAAGAAGAAGAGTGTTTTCATCTCCTTCTTCCTCTCTGCTACTGCCTGTCAATGGCTCTGAGGAAATGACAACATACCACCAATGGGCTGTGAAAGCCTTCCATTTTTTCTTTAAGATTGCTGTTCCAATTTGACTTTGGTTCCAACTACACAGATTACAAAGTTGTTGTTTGTCGTATAGATTTTCTTAGTCAAATGTATGGGTTGGCAACTTGCGTTATTAACCAGCTTGAGAATGGCGATCAGCAGCTGCAGTAGTAGCAGGTACTCTTAATAAGAAGATCAACCGAAGATGATTCCGTACACACGTGTTTTTTGTTCTCAATTAATACGGCACTTCTTAAGCAATGGGTACACACGTGTTTTTTATTTTCATTTTGTTTTATTATTGTTTATTTATTTATTGCAATGTATTATATTTTTATTTTTTAATAGTTGTTATGTATATATATATATATTTATGAAGATTTTATATTATTTATATTATAGGAGAGCAGGGATCAAATTTGAAAGGTAGGATTCTATTTCACTTTGAAGGACATACATTAAACCTTTCTTTCCATCTTGTGTAAAAATAAATCATTATTTTTATTTGAAAATGTAATATTATATAAAAAATAAAAAATTTAGTATATATATGGTGAATAAATTAAGAAAAAACAAAAATATAAAGATATTAATTATTTGATATGCAACTGAATTGAATTTTGAGAAGTAATAAAACTTGTTTATGTAGAAATCAAAATTATATCTTACTTATTTTTGTTTATAGAATAAAAGTAAATCATTCTTTTTTTATTTGAAAATGTAATAGTATATAAAAAATTCAGTTATACTAAAAATAAAAAATAAAATAACCAAAAATAAAAAGATATCAATTATTTTATATGCAAATGAATTTGAATGGACAAGTAATAAAACTTGTTTATAAAAAAATCAAATATAGTTTTACTTACTTTATATTGAAAGACTTTGTTTTAGATACTTATGTTTATAGAATATAAACCATATCTTGAAACAAAATTTAAGAAATAAGATTTCATAAGGAGGGATAGATCTCCATATGTTTGGATATCATTGAGCTTGTTAAACAACCATACACCAACTCTCTCGTTTTATTGCCCCCAATTATGTGTTTTTGATTACATTTGGGGATAACTCTAGCAGCATAGTAAGAGTTGGGAACCTTCTTTTTATTGGTAGCGTAGTTTTCAATAACCTGGAAAAAACACTAATGCTAATTAAACTCGTATTAATATGAAAATGATAGTATGCAAATTAAAAAGATTCTATCTAACTACAACAAAATATGTCGAATGACAAACTCCTTGTGAATATGTTGAAGGTTGAAACCAAAAATGCAAACTTTAAAAACAATGTTTTATATACAATGTACATGTAACCAAAACCTTTCTTAGACCAAAATCTTTAAAAAAAATCCATACCAAGGTCTAGATAACCATATGTTTGCACATCATTGAGCTTGTTAAAAGGTCACACAACAACTCAATTGCTTTAATATCTGCAATTCTTTGTCTTTGATGAAATCTATGATTAACTCTATGAGCATAGAAACAATTGAGCACATGATAGACACCTTTTTTATATTGGCGTAGTGGATGCCATTGACCTGGAAAAAAACAATATTACTAAGTAAACTCACATATTAAGATGAAAATAATAGTGTAGAAAGAAATGTCATATAACTAGAACAAAATCCCAAATGACAAAGTGTCCCTTTCCATGCCTCTATTAGAATTTGATGGATACCAAAATCCTTGTCAATGTTGAAAGTTGAAACCAAACATCCAAACCTGAAAAACATTATTTTAGCGACATATGTACATATGGCCAAAAACTGATCTAGAAACAAAATATGAAAGAAAAAAGAGAAATATTCTAATATAATAGCTAGATCACCGTATGTTTGCACATCATTGAACTTATTAAAAAACCACAAAGCTACCTAATTGCTTCAATGCTCCTAATTCTTTGTCTTTTATTACATTTGCTTCCAACTCTCTGAGCATAGCAACAGTTGGGCACATGGTAGCCACCTTGTTTATAATGGGCCTATGTGTGTCGTTAACTTGAAAAAAAATCAAGAATTCTAAGTAAACTCACATATTAAAATTAAAACAACATGTAAATAGAAATGTCACAACAGAATTCCAAATGACAAAGTGTTATATTTCATACCTTTATTATAATTAATAGATGTCAAACTGCTTGTGAATATGTTGATGACTAAACCAAAACCTGGAAGACATTGTTTTAGATACATATGTACATAGAACAAAAAAGTTACCTTGAAAAAAATCTAAGAAAAAGGACATAGTAAGAGCTAGATCACCATATGTTTGCACATCATTGAGCTTGTTAAACAACCACTCCACAACTCAATGGCTTTAATGCCCCATTTTTCTATATGTAATTACATCTATTGTCAACTCAATGAACATAGTAATAATTGAGCATACAAAAACCACCTTATTTACATTTGGACCATTGATTCCATTAACCTGAAAAATTTAGAAATTCTCATATTAAAATGAAAACAATAGTGTGCAAAAAAAAATGGCTTGTGCTATAACAAAATCCAAATAAAAAAGTGACCCATTTCATGCCTTTATTAAATTTAAAGGATTAGAAACGTCATGTGAATATGTTGATAGGTGAAACCAAACTTGCAAGCCTCTCGAAGGAAATGAGTAGATGGGATGACCTACTCATTTTCTATTCAACTAATTTTGGGCATCTAGAGTGGTTGTATTCCAAGTAATAGGTAGATTCTACCATTGTTGTGCAGTGTGGTGTAAAGTTCCATTGTATAAGCATAAAAAAATTATCATTATAATGAAGATATGTTACTTGAAACTTATCGATGAAACTTATATGATCATACCAAAAAACATTTATTGATCATCACATATTTAGAGAAGCTAGGGATCTTCTCTATCATACACAACTATTGCAAGATATTATTATAATATAAATAGAACACATATGATTTTATAATGTAGCCAATAATAATAATGAACTATAAAAAACTAAGGTTTTACTATCGAAAAAAATTCAGCATGTTCTATATGAAAAAATAAATAGAAGTATATGAAAAATAAATAAATAAATAAAACTAAACATAACAATTTTTATTTATTTCAACAAATAAACACATTCATTGCCTAACCTCAATACATGTGTTATTGCAGAACTTTGTTTTCTCCCAAAGAACAAATATATACTTTTTTATGATAAAGTAATGAAACATGACGACAAGATCAATTGTATAAGTAATATACATCAATAACAAAACACAACATTATCAAAACATATACACCAATATCAAAACATATCAGTTGTATAGAAATATAGAGTAGTATCAAAACATATACATTACAACCAACACGTCAATAACAAAAACCACAGGCCAAAACAAATCCACATTTAATATCCAAGTCAAACAAGCCAAACATATGTAGTTGCAACCAAGATCGATTCGAGTCCAACACAACACCAATATATACGTAGGAACTGAATTTATCATGGCTGTAAAAACTCAACATAAATATTTCATGGCTTATGAGAAGTTTCGATTGTCCAAAAAGACGGAATGATAATAAATCTAAAATCATAAAAGATTACCACTTCCATAGAGTTTGTGGTGTTTTCACCATCATGTTTGTATCGAACTAAAAAAACAATAGTCATTTACAATATTGATAAAAACATTGTATCACCATCAGCTCACTCATCCCAGTGGAAGAGATCGTAGCAACTTCATTTTTGTCCAATTTTCATAAATTGCATTCCAATCTACGTCATGCAACTCTTGAGCTGCTGATAGAGATAAAAACATTCAAGTGTCTGAGGTTTCTAAACAAATTCTTGTTCTATCATCATTTTTATACGATTCAACTTAGAGAATCCTCTTTCACAACTAGTAGTGCTTGTTGGAAGAATCAAAACAGCTTTCCACAATTTCATCAAATTTGGAAAAGAATCACACCACTCTGGTTCACCTCTACATTGTTCACATGCTCCAAACATGTTTTTATTTGGATATGCTTGATGTAAAGTGACAACAAAAATTTCCATTTCATCTTCACATTTTTTAGTAACAATTATAGTTGAGTTTCCAATATCAAATTTTTCACGTAAACGTAACAACCATCATCTTGTTTCAGAACCTCCTTCGTTCTTTTTTTCAAAGTAACAACAAGGACTAAAAAGTTTGGTTGCATTAAATATAGGTAAATCTGTAAACCTATCATTGAGACAACCAACCAGATTTTGGATAAATGTTTTTCCTAAGTGAATGTTATATTCCATAGTACCAAACCTAAGTGAATTTGGTATAGGTTCAAATCTTAATGAATGGACATGTGAAACACTTGTATTATCAATAAACTCCAAATTTCCATTTTTTTTTATTTCTTTAAGAAATTTGAAACATGTTGAGAACCAGCCCCGAATATGTTTCGCAACAATATCCTTTGAAGAAGTTTAGTGAGGGCATCTAATTGCATACCAATGGATGTTATATCGATGTGTTTCTCTTGAAATTGTTGACTCAACTTATTTAGTTCAGTCGAAACATCAGCAAGGAAATGGATGCAAAATTGAACTTGAAATATTGTCATCATTTCATACATCTTTCTATCATCATGTTTCCATTCTTGTAACAAAGTTGGAATGATTTTAACAATCCTGCTCATAACCTACCCTCGAGAAAGCCATCGGATTTATTGAATTTAAAGTACTTGCATCCTTTCAATTTGAAATAGGTCCAACAAACTCTTAAATTCTCCATGCCTCTTTGCAGATTCTCCTAGCCATGAATATACTTTATTGGCTAGTTTATCAATATAACTAAATTCATGAAAATAATTTGAAGCATGTGTTATAGCTAAGGCCTTACGATGTGCTACACAATCAATACATAACAAATGATGCACCTCACGAAGCAACTTAGTTTCAAAACCTTCATGGATTCCTGTCATAGATGAAGCTCCATTTGAACCAAAACCCACCTTTTGGAGTTTTGATAACTTAATCTCAGATAATAACCTCAATAGTGCTTCATACATGGATTGTGCAGTGTTGTCTTTGATTTCTACAAATAAATTTTGACTTGCATGACCCCCTCCCTCCATATGTTAGATATGTAATATATACAATCAAGTGTTGCTCCTAGGGATAATTTTAAGAACACCCCCAAAATTTATATGTATAATAAATGAATCATTAGAGAGAATTTGAGGTCAAAAATGGGCCTCCTAAGAGATGTACTACAAATATATAAGATATATTAAAATATTATGAGTTAAGGGTTTTATGGGGTAGGTATATATGACAACTCATCTCCTACACTACTTTTTATGCACAATATAAATAACCATGGTTGAGTTACTTTTCTAAATTGACTATAAATAAAATTAATAAAATAACTCTACAATGATGTGACTAAGATTCATTGTAAATTCTCAAAAGAGTATTGTCCTTTAGCATTTATTTGTATTGAACTTGTAAATGAAATTAAACAAAAATGAATTTAATTTATATGCATAACTAACATATTTTTTTCATATAAATATCATTCATGAATTTAATTTATTTTAAAAGTACAATATATATATATATATATATATATATATATATTAGTTTGACATTATGATATTAAATACAATTGAGTGAACTTATAATTTAAAATTAAAAAACATGAAAATGACAATATATTATTTTATAAAAAATGTGAAAAGACATTTTTATGAATTATGAGTACTTTACTTGAAAATGACAATAATATTATTTTATGAGAAAGTGAATTGTGAGTACTTTACTTGAAAATAACAATAATATTATTTTATGAGAAAGTGTGAAATGACTTTTATTATGAGTACTTCACTTTATGACTTAAAAGTACTTGTACCACTACCTTGGTTAACTATGGGTTTTCATCCACCATAGAAAATGTGACAAATAAGTATTCTTAACTCATGCCATGCCACCTCAACCATGGGGGATGATGTCATCTACTAGAATGTAATTGGTTGATTTTTATAGTACATTTTGGTCCTTTTGAGGCCCATTTTTGACCTCAAATTCTCTCTAATGCTCCTTAATATATAGGAAAATTTGAAGGCTGTTTTACCAATAATATAATATGTATATATATTTTTTGTCTAAGTGAATATTTCATTGAATTATAAATTATTGTAAAAACTTGGCGAATCTTTCATCAAATTACAATACCTTGTAATGTCTTGGTGAATATTTTGGTAGGAAGACTAAGCTTTTGATTCTACATATTACTAAGGTAGTGCAATAGAAGAGCATATACCATATCTTGATTGTCTCGACTCCTAGACCCTCAAATGAACAAATGCATGAATGAGGAGAGGAGGCATTTAATTTTACATTTCACAAGAAGTATCGCATCACTCATAACTTGAGGGGTGTCTGTGAAACACAACTACACTAACTAGATTCAAGGAAAATGGGGACTCCATTGTTTATCTCGTCCCTTAATCTTCCAATGGACATGTGGGGACCCAAATCTTGATATACATATAAACTCATAGAATTGAACACTTTACACTGTGCAGTGATTATGGCACCCACAAACCATTATTACAACGTGGAGTATTACCGAGACCCGCAACCTTAATATAATGTATGAATTCCCAATTAGCTTATTTTTGAATCTCTTGTTTTTAAGCTACCCTTTAAGAAAAAAGACCTTCTTATGTGTCTATAGATACGAATGCCACTTTTTTTATTTTTTTTGTTGACAATCAAAATATGAATTATGTCATTTGATCTAGAATTGTTAGAGTTAGTTATAAACTTGTGATGGTTATTAGAAATAAGAGCATATACTAACGAGAATAGAAAGCACATTAATGCATCATCATGCATATCATTAGATCTACTCTGTTAAAGACTACTTTTTCTCAGATAAACTACAAAGGTGTTTATATCCATGTCTTTGAAATTTTTGAATGCATCCAAAATGCATTATATTGTTTTAGCACCCTCATTGAATGCAAAAAACTAGATATCAAATAGCATAATGTCTACATCTCATGTCAAACATGCCATGTACATATTATATACAATCATGATGGAAATGAAGTATTGCGTTCCAACTAAATCATATATTTATCATACATAACTAGATCCATTTTTGGATGATGATAGCAATTACACATCAAAACAAATCACAAAAAAAACATTTTACTTCTAAATGACCCTTACAAAAAACAAAATATTGTAAAAGAAGTATCGAACCCAACAAATTTAGGCCACAAATAAAATTGATGAACTAGTCACAAACTTCTCAATACAAATAAAAGAATCTACCATAACGCTTTGGACAACTCTACAAGAAGACAACCAAAATAATGACCATTCCACTGTAGCCCCACCATTATAATCAGTGTGCATTCATTTATATTACAAACATCCCAAAAACCAACAATAATAGACATAAAATATGAACACATACACTCTCATTAACACCTTAGATCCAATACAGGGGTGGCAGGTGCAGGTGGGATCCTAGTAGATCTCGGAGGACAAGTGGAACATAGATTCGCTTGGGGACTGGGTCCTAGAACTAACAATGAAGCAGAATGGATGGCCCTTCTCCAAGGTCTTCACCTTATTCGGAACAAAAATCTCCAGAAAGTTCTGGTCTTCGGCGACTCCAGGCATGTCATCTATAAGATGATTAATGGGTATCCTTCAGGATATATCAAATGTCGTAGACTATATAAAAAGGCTCAACTTCTTTTGTCTCAGTCCATCGAATTTTATCACATTCTTCGCCAGAATAACAAGGACGCAGATGCGATGGCAAATGTTGGAGCCAGTCTCCCTCAAGGCCATTTCAGACAGGACGAGGATCCTCCTTTCTACAAAGCCATCCCATGAAGAGAACTTTAAGAAACCTCCATCAAATCAAGAATAGGCAAACTTATGAAATGAAGCTTCTTGATTCCAAGGATTATATTTGGATGGTTTTTGTTTTTTCCCCCCTTGGCTCCCTTGTTTTCATCCTCTCCCTCTTTCTCCATCTTTTTTCTTTCTTCCCCTTTCTCCCTATTCCATCTTCCCCTTCCCCCCTTCATCCCTTTTTCTGCCTCCTCTCCTCTCGTCACCCCCTTCCAGCTGGTCTACACCCTCTCCCTCCCCTTGGCGGTCACCTGCATTTAAGATCCCGTCTTGTCTTATCCTTTATGGCGGCCGCGTGGATAGTCCAGCCCACCTCGACAGTAGAGAATTTAACTCCCCTTAGGCTCACATTGAAGTGCCATTCCTCCTCGCACGAACGAGGGACTTCTTACTCTGTCTCCATGTTGAACCTTAGCCTTATCCCGTCTCATGGTTACGCTGCGGGTTTGTATTCAGACTCTGCCATCCTTCTGCAAGAGGCAGACGAAACTGGAATAGGGAGTTTGCAGGTTCCTCCTTGGCATAAGTGGCCT
>LPNX010326739.1:66194-76804 GCA_001517045.1 Pseudotsuga menziesii
CAGATAGAAAATACAACTTTATATTAAGAAAAGTTGTGTCATATACATAGGATCTTCATCAATTTTTTAAGTTCAGATCTCCACTCTAGAACATAATTTCAGTTCTATTTATTCTATTGTCTGTTGTCTTAAAACAACAGTTGCATGTCAAATACTATATATTACACATAATTGCATATTCACCTCTTATTGAATTGTAAAAAAATCTCTCAAACACAAAAGTAAAACATGCAGATATTAAAGTAAAATATAAATTGTAAACAAGTAGCTTTCTAATGTTAGTTGTGCTTTCCATATGATAATGATTTCACAATCGGCACCTTCCGTCTAAAACTCTCACTTCTTCCCATATAATCATTTCACAATTAGTACTTTCCATCCAAAAATAAATAAATAAATACCATAAGTAAAATACAAAAATAAAACAATTAAAAATTTAGCAATTAAATCACTACTCAAATAGGGGTCCATTGTCCCATAAACAAAAGGATCCCATTCATCAAATTAGTGTCTCACTTAACAATACTCTTAAAAATATATTATTATTATTATTATAAAAAAACCTATAAATAAATAATAAACATTAATAATGTAAACCAAAAAACCCAATTTAAAAAAAAACCCGTCAAATGAACGTTAATAATGTGAACATCACAATGAAGAAAAAAGTTTCCTACGAAGAGAAAAGTTTCATTTGATAGCTTAGTGAAGGAATCCTTGAGCCGTCGGAAGAATTCGACAAAGTCATAAAATTAATATATCTGAAGTTAAAATAAATAAATAAACGCGCATTATTTGATTTGAGTAAGTTTTTCGTGTAATTATTAAAATATTATATAATATTTATAATCATTATTAATTGTGAATAAATTTAATTATTTTTTGAAATTTATTAAATATATAAAAATTTATGAAATTTTTAGGTCGATATATGTTTTACGGCTTATGCTTTTTCATCTACGTACTAGGATGAGACAACTGTATTGTCAAGATTGATTCTATAGCACTCGTTCAAAATTGAAAATAAACAATTATAAAAAGAGGAATATAAAAAATAACTTGTAGCTAATTGATGAATAGATAACTGGTAGCAATGGCAAGGATAACTCATAGTTGATGAATCGATAACCAATAATTCATGGTACATAACTAGAAGAATGTGAGATAAACAAGAAAAAGAAATAAAAAATAATTGATACTTGATAAATGGATAACAAGAAGAATGTTGGTGATAACATATAGTTAGGTATGGATAACTCACAGTTGAACCATTTAACTAGAAGAATATGAGGAATAAAAAAATATTTTCCATTCCATAACTATCTCTCAACCATTTGATACCTATCAATGTGATCTAGCCACAAACTATGTGGGTGTGCTAGTTATTTAAATAAGTGAAAATCTAATGCAAATTTTAGTTCTATATAATTTTTAAAGATTTTTATGAAAAATCTTTAAGAATTTTTAAAGATTTTTGCTCTAACATGGATATGACTCTTAAAGACAAAAAATTAGGATTATAAAATCTAAGAAAGACACCTATACAAATTTGATTTATTTGATTTATGATAATAGAAATCTAAAGGAAGTGACTTCTTACAAATATCTCGGAATTGATATTCATTAGAAGCTTAATTAGAACTATTAAGAAAATGATTAATGGAGGGTGGAAAGCTTATTTTGGTCTTGAAAATAACTTTAAATCAACCAATCTCATCATGTGGGATAAAAAGAAGTTCCTCTTTGAAACTCTTGTCATCCATGTTATCTTGTATGGTTGTGAAGTATGGGGTGCAACATTTCTAAAGAATATTGGAGGAAGATTGAGCAAATCCAGAAGCGATTTATAACTTGTAACCTCAAAATTAAAAGCAATACGTCTTATCCTATTCTCCTCATAGAAGTGGGTCTTTCCCCCATCGAGAGCATGGCCATGACTAGGTACATGGTGTACAAGCATAAGATAAATAACATGGGAAATGAGAGACTTCCTAAAATTGCTTTAAACTCAAGTCAAAACCAACTATGCCTCAAGCGTTGCTGGTGTAAAGATACCATGGCTTGGTTAAACCATTGGGGCATTGATGAAAACGACATTTTGCATAACACTGATAATGTCAAAAATATTATTACTTCTAAGTTTAAAGAGAAATTGTGGTGTGAGGAAAATTTAGCGATTAAGAGAACATTAAGATACTATAAGGAGGTTATTCATCCTAATTTGGAAGATCAGAAGTATCTCTCGGTAGTAACTAGCTCACGGAAGAATATTAATATAGCCAAGATTAGAACAAACTATCATGAACTCTGTAGCGAAATAGAGCGTTGGCCTATTCCTAAAACTCCATGGACGAAAAGGGTTTGCCATTTGTGTGAGTCTATGAGCGTTGAGGATGAAAATCGGTTTCTCTTAGAGTGCCCTGCTTATGCCCACATTAGATCTGAGTTTCATAGTATTTTCTACAATATAAACCTTTCTAACCTCTTAACTTGCCAAAACTATAGTGAGTTTGTAAAGCTTCTTGGCAGACTTTTTGAGCACATGAACAAGATTTTAAAGTAGACCAAGTACCATCCTTCTTAAGATCCGATAAATCAAAGTTGGTCTCAGTGAACATGAATCATCATCATCATCATCATCAATAAAATTTTGAAATTAGAAAAAAAATATTTTAAAATACTTTAACCTATTATATATATTTTAAAAAATAAATTTATTATTTTTTAATTTACTCAATAAATTAATTATCTCACTTACTTCCGAAATTACTAACTAAATACAATATTGAGATTAAAAAATGAATGACGACAATGCATTAGAACCTTTTTACTAACATTACAATAATATTTAGAATTTAAATAGAACATTTCTACTAATAACAATAGAGTAAGATTTTGAATTTAAATGAGATAACACTAATCATACTATTTAAATATGAAACTAAGTAGGAAAGTACACATCTACATTTTTAAAAACAAAATGTTATAATAAAAAATTTCAATCATTCATAACCATTTTAATTAAATAACCCAACCAGCGATGTTCGCAGCAACTAAATTGAGAAGGGGCATGATTCCAAAGGATAAGGAAAGGGGGATGTGGAACATTGAGTCACGGGGAAAAACTGTGTGTCACCACCGCCCTTGGTTATTTCCTTTTTGTTAGTTGAGGCAGCGATTGGCTGGCAGGAAGACCACTACCATGCCCACGCTTGCTCTCCTCTCCACGACGTAGGGACCGTTCTGCCCACTCCCTCGGATCATGGCTGTTCATCTTCCTCATGCAAGACGGGGGATAAAATGTTTTACCATCCATTGTGTTGGGGTTCGCCTCCCCTCTCTAGCACTAATTGCCAGTATGTAGTTATGTTCTTTCCATCCACACAGAGAACCAACTTCTACCTCCATGCATTGGACTGTGTATTGTTTTTCATCCATCATAGCAGATCGTGAGCAAAAATTATTGGGATTTTTTCCCACTGATTGATGGGTGCGATTTTCCCCACGCATTGTTGACTGAGTTACCTACAATGCGGTATTGGTAGAAGATCAGGGTGATTTTTTTCCTGTGAATCCACGTTGAGCTGTGAATGTTGACCGTGTCTTTTTAACCATTTTCTGGTCTGTGTAAGTCTCACAGCGATGGTATTGAAGATTATTTTGCTGTGGGTTCATGTAAGTGTGTTAACTGCTATTTGCCACGATGGCTTGACTGTGTTTTTCCCTGTAAACGCTTGAATAGCTGTTTGGCTACTTGCATGCAGTGGATTTGTCCCCGAACTATTTTGGGTTGGTGAATGAGGGCCTGAGGTGCTTGATAAACCTAGTGGGTTGAGAACCACACGGACAGAGCTACTGAGCTAGATTTCTTCTCCACAACCCCTGAAGAGCACTGGAGGGAAGATCAGGGTCTGAGGGACAGTGTTGCAGAGAAGGGACTGAATTCCTTATGTTGGGTGTGTGTGGGTGTTCTAGAATCCATGCTAGTTCTGGTGTTGGTGTCTGCATCTCTTCAGTGAGCTCACTGGCTTAGTATTAGCCTTTCCCAGCTCCTGGATGGCCTGATAAAATGAAATATGTTGGCTTGGTTGATCTACTGTTCGCCTGATAAACCTAACCATGTTGGCTTGGCTGAATTGTGTGCCCTTGTGGTGTTGTTACCTTGGCTATGTGTAAGCCTGTTAGTTCTGTATTCCTTGGGGAGTCTTGCTTGGCTCGGGGGTGGTAGTGTTGCTGAGAGGTTTAAGAGCACATGGGCCTATGGTTGGGTGGAACGTTGCAGCGACGTAGCTGGTTGCAGAACAAGCTCTTTATAAGATAAGTATTCTTACCTAACTTGTATCTACAATTATAATAACCATTAACGAATGGTGTTATACATGTTAAATGCTGATTTGTGTATGCATGAGTGTTGATCGATATGTTTTGCTTCCGTTGTGTATATGAAAGATTATGCTTGTAATATGTTTATATATTTAAGTTTCATTCCTTTAGCATTATATGTATGCATGTTCATGTTCATGGGGCTAGATGCCCGGATGATTTGGCGTATAGTAGCGTCCTCTTCACTGGTCGGAGAGACAGGGACACTACAAGCATGTACTATTAAGTCTACTATATATTGGAATAACCTATCGACCCGACCATTTGCACCAATCTGATGCCCAGCAGAGCATCGCCGTCACCTAAATGGAGCCTTGGTCGTCTGATTAGTGCAAATGGTCGGGTCGATAGGTTATTCCCTATATATCGGTATGTTGTAGATTATTAGGTATTGCAATCAAGACTTTTGATTAGGGTTTTGAGAGACGAAGGGGATTTTTATTTATTTATTGGTAAACTTAGCATTTTTTTAAAGTAAGATAAAGTAGTAGGACGATGGATAGGTCCAAGTAGATGTGGGTTGTGTTGCTCTAGTGAAGATACAATTCGGCATATATTTGTGGACTGTCTCTTTACGTCTTCAGCTTTTACCAGGCTCTGTGGGATCTACAACTCTGCTCCTTTGTCTACTGGCTGATCCCTGCTAGATATTTTGAATCATTAGTTTTTGAAGCATTATGAGCATGCGTATATCAGTTACCTTCCGATTTTTGTCTTCTGGAGCATTTGGAAACTTCGTAACCAGGGCATATTTGAAGAAATACTGGGCTCGGTCCAAGGTATCATTCATCAGGTTGATTATCTTATGCATTACTACCCTGCTCTAGGTAAGAAGGGTAAATCCAGGATTATTGGAGCTGCTCTAGGTTGGTCTTTTCCCTGTGGTTATTTTGATGGGGCAACAGCTGTGTCTCGGGGTGGGGTTGGGATTTTCATATCCATCAACAGTACACATTCGCTTACTTTCAAGATAGGTTGTGGTCCTTCAACGAACACGAGAGTCGAGCTCTTGGCTTTATGGACTCTTTCATTTGTGTTAAGTGAAATGGGTATTCCTCTAAAGCACATATATGGAGACTCCTCAATTATCATCAACTGGGCAAATAACAAAGCTGCCTTATCCTCTATTGAGCTGAATCATTGGTGTGATAATACCAGGTCTTTGATTATGGGTTTTGACAGCTTAGACATTTGTCATGTCTACAGAGAGCACAATCAGAGAGAAGACTGCTTATCCAAAGATGCTCTTGTTTTAGCCCCTAGTCTCTGCCCTTTTTCAGAGATTGAAGATGACTCTACCTACATGAGTGGTATTTTGCAGCTCTTTTAGAGCTAGTGGCGGAGCTTAGTCTCCTTCCTCTTTGGGCACGTTATTTCATGTATCTCATTGAGATCTTTTAGCTTGGTGGGCAGACATCTCTAGATATGCAACTCTGGTTTCTCCTTGTGCTCCTGATCTGACTGATATTTAGTGTCTATCTATGATCACTCCGGATTTTTATGGACCTTTGTGTTTTTTTCTGGGTTCTAATCATGTTTAGTCCTAGGCTAGTTCTTATGGCTTATTTGCCCAGTTTCCTGTTGTAACTCTTGTAATACCCATTATAGGAGGCACATTTGATTCCCTTTGATTCTCTATGAATATCAAGGACATGTTTTTTTCATCTGAAAAAATTTCAAATAACTTGTACACAAAATAGAAAAACATAATTTTTTTTATTAGCAATTATTACTAGTTTAACAATAACAATTTGCATGTTGAAAGCAATAATAAGGGAATTTTGAAACATGGTTGTAGTCAATAAGTGACCACAATTAAAACTATTATCTTGAGGAAAAAAACTCACTTTAATAATGGTTTTCAAACTTGAAAAAAAACTTGTAACAATGGTTTATAGAGTTTCTAAAAGGGGTCTATTTTAGTGGCAATTTTTGTATAACCACTCTTATAACTACTGATAAATTTGATTGTAAATTTTATTTAATGTATTATAAGGGAATTTTTTTTATTACAATTTGCTCCAAACTATCTTGATAGATATGGGTTTATATTGTTTATATATGTACCTATAAGAGGGTGTTCCCATAAATATGTGTAATATTTTTTAGCAAGTGGAGGGTACGAATATGAAAAAAAATGACCTCAATCGAACTTTTGTTAAGCCTTTGATTGAGCTATTTAAAAAATCTTGAGCGAGAATTAAGAAAACCATCAATTGATGGTTTCCTTAACTCACGATCGAGTTTTTTAAATAGCTTGATCAAGCTATTGTCATTAGTAAAAAATAAATAAAAGTTCGTGGGCAGACTGTAGAAAGTAAAAAGCAACTCAATCAAGATTTTATTCTAATTGCGCCTAAAACTTGGATTGAGCTATTTAAAAATTCACCCAAAATCTCGATTGAGGGTTTTTAATACCTCAATCGAGCTAATAGCTCGATCGAAGGCCTAAAAACAGTCTTTTAGCCTCCTTTTCTACAAATTTAATTTTACTAGGCTCTTTTCCAGGCTTAAAACCTATCTTGAAATGCATCTTAAGTGGCAGACCTCATATTGATGGATTCATCAATGAATCATCTATACATCGACATATAATTTATGGGTTTCTGAGCTCATTTGATATATATATTTTTAATTTTCTTTTAAAACTTACTCTTACAAAACCATGTCCACAATTTTGAAGTAATACAAAGAAAAATAAACAACATAGAAAGTACACAACCAAAAATTTCAAAAAATATGTATGCCCTAGATCAACGTGTCATTTTCAAGAGGGTATATTTTGTTTTTTGATTTATGTAACCACTAAAACATTTTTACGTGCACACACATTTGTACAAATTGTGATTAAAATTTTCAACAATCATTTTCAAAAATTAATAAAAAATATTAATTTTCAAAATAAAACATTTAAAAAAATGTACGTCCCCGTTCATTCTGTGTAGAGTATGTTCATATATATATATATAATGCATTTATTAACCCGGTGGGCTAGCTCAAGTGGTTGAGTGTTGCAAGCTGTGAGTAGAAGGTCTCGGGGTCAAATCCTCGGGTGGCTATACATTGCCATATAAGAGCCTTGCTTGATGTCCCCATCGGGTTGGCTTTGTAATTAGAGTGAATGGGGTGAGGCACTTTTAGGTGACCCGGGCTATGATTTATTCATGTGGATGTAGCAGCCCCACTGGGGGGTTTGTGAACCATATTTGAAAAAATATATATATTATGCATTTATCACTAAATTATTTTACCTATACACAAACAACTTGTTAATTTTTCCTGAAATTTACAAGAACAAACCTTTCATTAAATGGTATTTTGGCATGTTAAATGATATTAATATTTAAAATTATATATGTGTGTGTGTGTGTGTGTGTGTGCGTGCGGAAATACAACATAATTCCCTACAATTTGTATTTTTGTTGTGTGTAGTAATTCACAAAGCATTATGATTTTTTAGAGCTTCAATTTAATAAATGAGTAAAAATTTGAATTTTCTCTATCAATTTTGGCCAAAAAAGTGTTACCTGTCTTCATGGATTCACCCAAGTGTTGTTTCTAAACCTCCCTTACAAGTACATACAATGTCAATTTTAAATTATAGTTATCAAAGTGATTTAGATTTGCCATTAAAAGGTTTAGGATAGTTCTTACTTTTGATGTGGGTTGTTTAGAACCACCCATAAAAGTAATAATGATGACTAAGAACTATCCTTAAATCATGGTTCAATGTAAATTTAGTATTGATAATTATTAAAAGCCATCCCAATCAATTTAGACTTCAATGACACTTTCTTTAAGCCACCCTCAAATTGAATAGGATCGCTTTGATGATTCAATAATTAAATTCATACTTATTAGTCATAATTATACAATTAACAACAATAAAATTAGGTTTAATTATAAATTAAATTAAATCATATTATCCATCTAACCTTCATCTCATTAACTTTTATACTCTAACCAGTATTAAAGATCAAACTAGCACTACAAGGAAAATAGGCTATAGTCGGAGTCATATCAAAGGTTTTTTGTGTTACAAGATTTGCCAAAATTGTCAAAAAAAAAACATCTGCTGGAGGTTCTGCAAATGGTAACGTATGTTTTAGTAGAGGTTTTTATGGAAATTTTTTATGACTAAAAATATTCACCGGCTAGAGACTTTAGCAAATAATTTTTATTGGTATGCTTTATTGACAAAAGCGCACTGGTGCGAAATATAACAAAACATAACAATGTTATCTTAAGAAATATATACACTGGTGTGCACAAAAATTGAAAGCAATATATGTACCACTGCATGCTCATATATATAGCACCGGTGCGCAACAAAAATTTAAATTGTACGAGTGCTTTATGACAATATATGCACCAAAACATCATGACCAAAATAACATTGATGTTTGCAAACTACTATAAAAAGCCCTAGTGCTTACTAACTATAACAAAGCATCAGTGGGATAGGTCAAGTCACACCCACCAGTAAAATTGACTTGGATGTTGATTGTTGCTATGTTTTTTAAGTTGAACGGTGTAGTCAATATACTGTAGCACCCCGGTGCATTAGACCAAAAATAGCACTAGTTATTACTAACTTTTAAAAAGGATCGATGCTTACTAACAATTCAAAAGAATCAGTGTGATAGGTGAAGGAAAACAAATCAGTAAATGAAACTGAGACATTGATTGTCTATATATTTTTAAAATTTAATGATGCATTTAATATAAATAAGCTCACTAAGGCGTAATAATAAAAAAACACTAGGGAATGTAACGATTATTCTCTTACACTAGGCTTCTATTGTTTAACTGTACCGGTGCCACATTGTCTCAAACGGATTAGTATGATAGAAACTATCAAAAACACCGTAGGTTATTTTTTGAACAGTTACAACTAACATCACATTGGAATATCTATATTTTATTTTTATTTTGTTTAATTCATTATTCATTAGAAATTGAAATTTTTTTATACTAATATTCATTTGAATTTTAATTATTGTTTTTTTTGGATTAATTTGTTATAACATAAATTTTTGCATCTATTGTAATATTTAATCATCCATACATTTAATTAGTGATGTAACATTTCACAATGACATTGGAGAATGTTGTCACAACCCCAAATTTTCACAAAAAATTAAAATTTTTGAGTTAACAATAAATGTTATAACCTGTGGTTCTACTAACAGCTAACAGTTGGCCTAAAGATCAGTTAAGTAATTGGTTTCTATAATAACTTAACAATTTATTTTTCGTAGCAAGATTAAAATCTTTTTGTGTGTTATTTGCTTTAGTTTACTGATTAGCTCTTTTATGTCAGTAGGTGGAATCTACTTTTAAATCTGGGGCTTACTTAGCATTCGTGCTAACGCAGATGAATACTGTTTCTTACAGGTTTTTAAAGGTATGATCGACCGGGTATATATTTATAAAATGATTTATTAGTGTCAGCAGTATTTTGTTTGCAAATTAAAAAGCTTAGTACAATAAGCTGCTAAACACTAGACAGCTCCTACAAGGTAAAATCATTTGATTTTCATCAGTTGTTCAAATAAACATGATTGGAAAAAGTGTAATGACAGTACAACATAATTGCGACTTTATCACTAGAATCTCAGATATGTGTATTTCTTCTTTAGTCTAAGTGGTTAGTAATACTCATAAACATTGTTTTCTTGACAATATTTTTGCAACAATATCCTGTCTTGCCTATATAATCATTGTCCCTTAAATTATTTCTATAGGGTACTTATAGCCTATTATCTTATAAACAGTAAGAACCTTTGAGTGTAGAAACTATGACCATTATACCCTTCTACAAGAGCTTAAGGCTACCCATACTTTGTTCCCAAGTTTAACTCTAAGTTCTACTTACTTTTGAAAATGTAATAGGATCGTCTCTATTCCTATCATCAGTTTTATCTCTGTAATTATCTTACTGTCCATTGGACACTTTGTATGAACATAAAGCCAAGTTGGAAATACTCCCAAGTATTAACAAAGTAATGTCACATAAACTATACGACATAATTCTGTGATAATACTTTTATCTTTAGTTTTGTACTACTTCATAGTTTCGATGCTATAGGGGTTATCAGTTCATTTATATTTCAAAGCTACGTATAAATGACTTATTCGATGAACATTCAATTCTACCAAAAGTTTGTTTTTATAACGTTTTTAATTCTAGCCTTTAACTTCTTTGGCATTATTATAAGAAACTA
>LPNX010326739.1:80641-110117 GCA_001517045.1 Pseudotsuga menziesii
ACAACATTCTTAATTTCCTCCATCGAAATAGCCTGGGTAAGAGTCTCATTATCACTGGTTTTAATGGGACTGGGAATCAGATTCAATATTTCATCATTCTCCACAACAGGCTGGGCCGTGTAGAGTTTACTGAAATGAATGGAAGCTTCTCTTTTTATTTCTTCATGATTAGTAATGATGCGATCCTGAATATGGATTTCTTTCACGCAATTAAAGTTGTCTCTTGCAGCCGCCAGCTTATGAAAATACTTAGTATTTTTATCCCCGTTAACCAGCCAATCGCATCTGGCCTTATTCTTCCACCAATCTGATTCGATTTGGCAGGCTTTGTGGAGATTAGCGTGTAATTGGGCTTCAGCGTGGAGATCCTCAGCGTCCACGTCTTTGACCTCCAAGGCAGCCTGAAGGGACTCAAGCTCCTTCGCTGCAGAGGATTTTTGATCTGAGGGAGAAGGGATGGTCCTGGCCCATAGCTTAAGGCGCTTTTTCAGTCTTTTTAGCTTTTCCTCCCACACGTAGAATGGAGAGCCAGTGACCGGGGGGGTCCACGAGCTAGATACTAAATGGAGGAAGTCAGAGTGCGCTGCCCATAGGGGATTGAACTTGAAAGGAATTGGGCCCCAATTCTTATTAAAAGCCATCTCAAGGAGAATGGGCCTGTGGTCGGAGACTCCAAATGGCAGAATTTTGGAAGAAATATTCATCCCCAGCAGGAGGAAGGAATCCTGGATTAGGAACCTATCTAGTCTTGCGGCAATATGTCCAGGCCCTGCTCTTTTATTATTCCATGTATACTTTCCAGCAGCTGGTTTAACGTCCATGAGGTCCCAATCCAGAATAATTTCATCTACAGTCTCCCTTATGGGATCCCTGATCAAGGACCCTCCTCGCTTTTCTTCTTGGCTCAGGGTGACATTGAGATCACCTGCAATTATGATGTTACCTTGCAGATTTCTCTTCTCCTCACGCAGGAGGTTCCAGCAGGAGATTTTCTCTGCAGCAGAATTGGGAGCATAGAGATTGAAGATACTTACCAGTGAGTTCGAGGCTTTCTGCCTAAGCTGGGTGAGGATCCAGTGGGTGCTATACTTGACGTCCACGACATCAAATTCTTTGTCATTCCATAGTGTTCCAATGCCGCCAGAAGCCCCTCTTGAGCTTATTGCAGCTTTCCCTTTGCCTTTCCAAAATTTTTGACTAACTTGGAGGAAGGCAGCTTCCTCCATCTTGGTCTCCTGGATCAGGAAGATGTCCGGTTTATGTAAAGAAGATAGATCTAACATTGCTTCTTCTTTGATTTTACTTCCAAGACCTCTACAGTTCCAGGAGAGGGCCCTCCGGTTTATGTGGTTATGACTGAAAGCAGTCTGTAATATTTGTGTTAGTCTAATTCAATTTGTATCTGTGGTTTACTTAGAATACAAAGTTAAAAGAACCTCCATACTTATCAGTATTCTTTATATTTACACAGTTCTACAAAAGTATAAAAATAGTTTATAGTATTAACTTAAGACCCTAAGTTACTACTGTCCTTTAGCTATTTAAAGCTCAGTAAGGACTACTGTAACCTTTATCATATTACTTAACTATAGTTCAAATAGATACATGAAGATTAATTGTTACTAAATGGAAAAGCTATCAGTACTATATTTATATCTATTCTTAACATAAACTATTAACTTCCAATTGATAAGACTAATTCTTCTATTTCCAAGTAAAAGTACAGTTTATGTAAATAAAGACTGTGTAGAAAATAATTGATAAAAATTACCTACTAATGTCAATCAATACTATGAGTAATATTTTGTATTAACATGCTATTTGCACAGTCTATTTCTAATGACATGTCTGCAAACAAATTAATAATCTTTCTAGAAAACATCTATCTACTGAAAAGTAACATTTCATTATTCTGAACATAAATATTCAATTCATTTATAATCTTATCATACCTCATTTACTTAAACAAACTACCTATGCTAGAGTACGATCTGGATTACTCCAGATGGGGAAAAACACAGGTAGGATTTATCTTTCATCACAATACAGATTTAGTCTAGAATAACTAGGAGGATTTAACACAGCATATCATTACATCATTCATGTATAGATCATACATAGAGATAAATTATAACACAGGAATTTAAAAGATAATGAAACATGTCTTTAAAGCTGGACGACAACAGCAATGGGAGGTCGTTCCTCCCTACCAACTCCTGGATAGTGCTCAAACAACGACTTCTCAGGACCCTTGAGCCCGTTCTGGTCTGCATGGCTGGAACTAGGTGGAGCAATCAACAAATTATTAGTCTTGAGACTCAAAACCAACTCTGCATACTACAGTAAGATCTTTCAACTGCAAAGCTGTACTAGATCAAATTCCTGTAGTTTACCCCTCAAACACCTTCCTTCAAATTTCCCTTTCCCAATGAATTCCTTAAAGTGCATTCACCTGAATGATTCTTCTCCTGGAATGAGCAGCCTGAGCTCTCTACATTAGGCACTTTTAATAATATTTCCTAGGTCTTTTTGGGTTAGTTGTCATTAATTGTGCCACCTGCTCTGATCCCACTTTCTTGGGGGATCATGACCCCAAATGTAGGGAAGTTGCTACCTGCAACATAGGAAGTGTTTGAGGATGCTGCCACTTGTCTTTTTTGCTCTCCACCTAGTTCCTTCCACCACTTGACCAGTAACACTCTTTTTAACAGCTCTCCCAAGCTGTTGTCTCCACTTTTATTTATTTAAAAATTAAATATTCAGAATTACATTCCACATCCTTGACTCTGCTGATTCATCAGTTTCCACTTAGCATTAAATTTAACATAATGTTTGGGAATAATATCAAAATAAGATAACATTATTTTACAAAATTGGGGCATGTGACATACACACCCCCTTAAAATATAACATCGTCCTCGATGTTATTTATTCCTCATCCTGCGAAGTCCCGTGGAATAGAATTGGATATGCAGCTCGCATCTTACTTTCTAATTCCCAGGTGGCTTCTTCAGGACTAAGGTGCTTCCATTGCACCTTCACCTGTCCAATGGTGTGGTTCTGAAGTGTAATTTCCCTCCTCCCGAGGATACAGTCCAGTTCCACCAGGAATTCTCCTTCTGGTTCCACTTGTATAACATTCCAATTAACCACATGAGTAGCATCATGAACATATTTCTTTAAAACGGAAATATGAAAAATATTATGTACTCTTAAGTTAGGTGGTAATGCTAATTGATAAGCTACTTGACCAATCCTAGACAAAATTTCAAATGGACCACATTAACGAGGTGCCAATTTTGCACAACTCCCCAGTCTTAGAGAGCTTTTCTTGTGCCTTACCTTGATGAACACATGTTCACCTACCTGGAACTCCTTTGGAGTTCTTTTCAAGTATGCTTGACTTTCCTACCGATCCTGTGCCACTTTTAAATTTCCCCGCACTTGTTTCACAATTTCCTCTATTTCTTTCAACAATTATGGACCCAATACCAATCTATCTACTGGATTAATCCAAGAGATAGGAGTATTACATTTTCCTCCATACAAAATTTGAAATGGACTGAATCTAGCTGATGCCTGATAATTGTTATTATACACAAATTCTACTAGATGTAAATAGTCTACCCACTTACCTGGCTGATCTTTCACATACATTCTCAATAAATCTTCCAGTACCTGGTTTACCCTTTCAGTTTGTCCATCTGTTTGAGGATGGAAATAAGTACTGAAATTCAATGTTGTATTTAATCCTTTAAACAAGGACTTCCAAAAGTTTCTTGTGAACTTAGGATCTCTGTCTGAGATTATGACTTTTGGTACTCCATGTAATCGAAAAATCTGCTTTAGAAAAATATCAGCTATATTGGCAGCTTTGTAAGTAGGTTTAACAGGTATAAAATGAGTTGCCTTACTTAACTTATCAACTACTACCATAATAGAGTCATTTTGATTCTTATTTCTAGGCAGTCCTATAATAAAGTCTAGACTAATAATGTCCCGTTTCTAGCTAGAAATAGGTAAAGGCTGTAGCAAACCAGCTGGGTGTTGGTGTTCGGTTTTTACCTGTTGACATTCTAAATACCTTGCAATATATTCAGCTACTTCAGTTTTCATATTTGACCAAAAATACTCTTTTCTTAGCATGATTATAGTTTTTTGATAACCTGGATGACCTGAATATGGTGTTTTATGGATTTCATCCAGAATTAACAGCTTAACTTTAGGTACGTTAGGTACATACAGTTTATCTTTAAACAGTAAAAACTCCTTTTCATTTAAACTGTAACATTTTATTAAGTTTTATGTGGGGTTTTCCTTAACTTTAGCTTGTAATTTCTGATAAATTTCATCTTGTTTTACCCCTTGTTTAAGCTGTTCATCTATGTCTGAAACGTAAGTGCTGATTGCTGTTGCAAAATTCAGCCTTGCATTCCTACTTAATGCATCCGCGACTTTATTTTCTTTACCTTTTATATGCTGGATTTAAAAATCATACTCGCTTAAGAAAGATAACCACCTAGCTTGTCTAGCATTTAAATTAGGCTGATCTAAAAGATATTTCAGTCCTTTATTATCAGTCATTAAAACGAATTTTCTGCCGATTAGGTGGTGTCACCACATTTTTAAGGCGTGTATCACAACTGCTAGTTCCAGATCATATGTTGCGTAATTCTTTTCATGAATTTTTAACTTTATAGAATCATAGGCAATAACATGCCCTTCTTGAGTCAAAACATCGCCTAAGCCTTCATTACAAGCATCAGTGCATACTACAAACTCTTTATTAGGATCTACTATTCTTAAAATAGGTGCACTGGTTAATAAAGTCTTCAACTTCTTAAAGCTTTCTTTGCATTTCTGGTTCCAGTCGGACTTCTTTCCTTTCTTCTGCAAGGAAGTTATCGGATTGGCTATCCTCGAGAAGCCTTCAATGAACCTCCGGTAGTAATCGGTAATGCCCATGAAAGATCTAACATCCATCACATCTTTAAGAACTGTCCAATCTTCGATTGCCCGTATCTTTTCAGAATCTATGGAAATTCCTTCCTTGGTCACTACGTGACCTAAATACTGAATCTTATCCTTAAAGAAGTTACACTTACTAAACTTTGGGAAGAGTTGATGTGCTCGCAACTCTTGCAAAACAATTTTTAGGTGTTCTTTATGTTCTTCTTAAGCTTTTGAATAGATTAAGATGTCGCCGATAAACACGACCACGAACTTATCTAAATACTTATGCATTATATTGCTCATTAAACACATAAAGACAGCTGGGGCATTAGTAAGCCTGAATAGCATTACGACAAATTCGTAGTGTCTGTATCTTGTTCTAAAAGCTGTTTTGAAGATGTCTTCATCTTTAATCCTCACTTGATGATATCCTGACCTTAAATCTATCTTCGAAAACACCGTGGCTCCACGTAGTTGATCAAATAAATAATCTATGTGGGGCAACGAATATCGATTTTTAATAGTCATCTTGTTTAGCTGACGGTAGTCTATGCATAATCGCATAGTTCCGTCTTTGTTTTTAACAAAGATGACAGGAGCCCCCTAGGGAGACACACTTGGCCGAATATATTTTTTTATCAATTAACTCTTTTAATTGCGATTTTAACTCATTAAGTTCCAATATGTTTATTTGGTAAGGGGCCTTTGAGCTGGGTACTGCACCCGGTACTAGCTCAATGGTGAAATCCAATTCCCTTTTTGGAGGTAATCCCAGAATTTATTCTGGGAATACATCAACATATTCTTTTAAAACAGGGATATCTTCTATTTTTAACTTGTCTGTTTCAATTTTACTTTCTTCATCAGTAATTGTTACAGCGTAAGCTTTACATCCTTTTCTAATAGCTCTTTTAAATTGTAAAGCAGAAATCCTCCTTACCATAGTTTTTCTAGGAATACCCTTAACAATTACTAGTTGTTCATCACTGTTTAAGCATGTGAAAGATTTATCATAACAGTTTAAAACTACTCTATGCTGTTCTAACCAGTCCATGCCAATCAACAAATCATATGAGCCAAGTGGCAAAATATTAAGTTTAACAACGGTGTCAAATTTATCCATAAGTAAAGCACATTCTTTCACAAATCAAGTTGCTTTTCTTTTAGCCCCAGTGGCTAACTGAACTAACCATGAATTCTCAAACTTATTGACAGATAACTTACATTTTTCCACTATCTGAGGTGCATTATAACTGAGACTAGCTCCTGGATCAATTAAAATGGTTACAGGGGTCTGATTAATCATACTTTCTACTTCCACCATGGAATTTTGATATTCAGCTTGTCAGTTCTCCAAGGCTGCGTTAATTCTAGGCATGCTCCTTGCTAGTTCCCCAACAGTCATCTCCTCCTGTACAGTATGAATGTTGCTAACAGTCTTCTTCCGGTTTGGACAGACTGAAGCATAGTGCGGGCCATTACATTCCCAGCACTTGACAGGCTCTTTACGCTCAAAACTCTTGGTAAAATTTCCATGATTATTTGCAGTTTCCTTACCCTTAAAATTGTTCTGATTGTTGAGTGTACTATTCCTATTTCCCTGGAAATTCTTGTTGTTAGAATAGTTTTTGGCCTTATTGTTCTGAAAATTCCTATTAGGCACAAAGTCCTTCTTCTTGAATGTGGACTGATTATTATTTTTCTTATCCTTCCAGTTGGCCAAGCTTTCTTTCTTTCGATTTTGCTCAAAACAAAAATTAGCCTTCCTCATAGCTTCCTCCAGGGTCTTTGGGTTATCATATTCAATTCTATCTTTAATATGATATGGTAAACAACTAAGGAATCGTTGTACTTTTGGTTTCTCATCCACTAGGTAGGGTACATACCTAAGTAGACTTAAGAATTTGCTGTTCAAATCCTTCATTGTCATTGAACCTAACTTTAGTTCATAAAACTCCTTAGCCCTTTCCTTGTAATACTGCTCAGACATAAATTTCTTTTTAAAATACTGCTTAAAGGTACTCCAGTTAACTTCCTTCTCTTTTATACCCTCAACTCTCTTCAAGTCCTGCCACCAAATATCAGCCTTTCCTAAGAGGTTATATATAGTCATCCTAGCCTTTAACTGGTTAGAATAATTATATATCTGGAAGTACTTCTTCATCCTGGACAACTAGGACTCAGCTTCCTCCCCCTTCTCAATCTCTCCATTAAAGGTTGGTGGTTTTATCTTTTTGAATTCCCCTGAGATTTCCTCAATTTTCTTTTCTTGACGTACAGATCATCATCACTACTATCACTAGTAGTATGGTAACTTTGTCGTTCACCAAACACTTCTGACGATGAACTACTTTTATTCTTTGTATGCTTCATCTTTTTAGATTTTCTTGGATGACTAGCATCTTCAAATTCTGACCTTCTACCCCTTCCTTCGGTTTGAAACTTTTCCATTAGGATCTGATTCAGCTCTTCTTGAGCCCTCAGAATCCTTTCATTCTCTTTCTTTACAGACTCCATTTCAGTTTTTAAATCTTTTACAGTCTGTAACAGCTCTGAGGAACTTGTAGTTACATCCCCTGGTATAGGATCTCTAGGTAAATTTCTTGTTTCTGTAGCTAGAGACTCCTCCTGTGCATACTCTCCCAGCCTTTCCATACCTGCCTGTTAAACTTTCGAAAAAGACAATTCTCTGTTGAACAACATAAAAAAAAATTAAAATACGTTAGCATAATAATTTAATTTATTGTTTTATGAAAGCTAGTTGGGCTGCATCAAGGCCTAGTGTTTGAACCTTGTGCTCTGATACCACATGTCACAACCCCAAATTTTAACAAAAATTTAAAATTTTCGAGTTAACAATAAATGTTATAACCTGCAGTTCTACAAACAGTTAACAATTGACCTAAAGATCAGTTAAGTAATTGGTTTCTATAATAACTTAATAGTTTATTTTTCGTAGCAAGATTAAAATCTTTTTTTGTGTTATTTGCTTCAGTTGACTGATTAGCTCTTTTATGTTAGTAGGTGGAATCTACTTTTAAATCCGGGGCTTACTTAGCATTCGTGCTAACGCAGATGAATATTGTTTCTTACAGGTTTTTACAGGTATGATCGACCGGGTATATATTTTTAAAAGATTTATTAGTGTCAGCAGTATTTTGTTTGCAAATTAAAAAGCTTAGTACAATAAGCTAATAAACACTAGATAGCTCCTGCAAGGTAAAATCATTTGATTTTCATCATTTGTTCAAATAAACATGCTTGGAAAAAGTGTAATGACAGTACAACATAATTGCGACTTTATCACTAGAATCTTAGATATGTGTATTTCTTCTTTAGTCTAAGTGGTTAGTAATACTCATAAACATTGTTTTCTTGACAATATTTTTGCAATAATATCTTGTCTTGCTTGTATAATCATTGTCCCTTAAATTATTTCTACAGGGTACTTATAGCCTATTATCTTATAAACAGTAAGAACCTTTGAGTGTAGAAACTATGACCATTATACCCTTCTACAAGAGCTTAAGGCTACCCATACTTTGTTCCCAAGTTTCTCTCTAAGTTCTACTTACTTTTAAAAATGTAATAGGATCGTCTCTATTCCTATCATCAGTTTTATCTCTGTAATTATCTTACTGTCCACTCGACACTTTGTATGAACATGTTGAGGCCTGGAAATTCGCAAGCAACAACAGCAAGGGATTCTCCCCAGTTAATGTTCCCAACTAGCCCGTGACTGTTTGGTGTAGGGAATCCATCCGGTTTGCGGTCCGGCTACCATATTGTACATGCATTATAAAGAAAAACTATAGATAGCTGATATTTCTTTCCACAACACATGAACTATTAAAGATATGTAAACAATCAGATAGCCAATTGTTTATGGACAACATTTATTACTCATGGTGGTAATTTCACAAAATAAACTAGAAATCATTCAATAAGAACATAGGCCCTAAGAGTTAGAACGATCTCACAGTTAATGGACCAAAGGCTAAAAGACGAAATAGTTCATCTTCCACCAATCCATAGCATAACATTTGAATGTCCCACCAAACTTTCTCCGACAGGCAAACAATAATTCTTTATTGCAAAAAAAAGTAGTTCTTCTTACAATAGATCTTTACTTGTCTTACTGGGAAAAAGCCCTTTGTTCTTCAAAGTCATTTGTATTTATACAAAAAGGATGAGACTGTTGGGCTGCCCACAAATAACCCTTGGGCTTCCCAACTCTTTGCTTCCCAATATTTCACTTTCATCAAGTGTTTACAAAATTGTTACATATTACAAAGTGAATGATCATTCATGAGGAGGGCCCCACTTGAGCATTTAGAAATTTCTTCCAAGCTAAAGCCTCTGAGGCGATGCGTTCAAACTCAGAAGGTTCCAAAAAATGAATGTTTATTTCGAACTTTGCAGCCTGGTTCTTGATGGCTTCAATCCTGGCTGCACTCAAACGAAGCTGGTCTTCTAATAGCTGCGTGCTGACTGTGGAATGATCTACCTCATTCCTTAAGGTCTGGTCATCGAGAGCTTTTATATACTGTATTTTGCTCTCCTCTTCGTGGTACCTTTTCTGCAAAATTTCCATAAACAAGTTGTGGTCCAGAAAAGCCTCCAGTCTCTGCTCAGCTTCTACTTGACACCGGTTATAGGTAATCAGGAGCCTTCTAAAAAATTATGTACATGCTCCTTTCGTCTTTCTAACAGCCTTTTTGAATTCCTCGGCTGTGTTAATAGCAAACTCTAATAAGTCATAATCCTGCTTAAGGGCTTGTCTATCTTTCGAGGGAAGCTCTGCAGGAGTTTCTTCATCATTCTCTATCCTTGCCATCCTTGCCGTCAGGACTTCCAGGATGTCTTGGGATCTATCAAAAAAATACGAGGAGTTTTCCAAAATCTCCTCCAAAAGACGGACTCTTCTCTATCCCAATGGTGAGTGTATTCGAAATGTACATTGTTCTCTTTACAGTGTTCAACCACTTTGTTATGGGAGTCATTCCTGTGGAAGGGCATTTCACGAAAATGAAACTTTTCTAAGTCTTCCACGAACTCATCTTCCTTCTTTACTCTGGTAAACTTATAGCTCCCCAACCTGAAAGGCAAAGGAGGATATGCAGCCTTCTTGTGCTCAAATAAAAAGCTTCCAATGCCATCCAGGAAGACTTGCCTAACTGCCTCTTTTTGAACTATATAGTCAGTGGCATATTTAGGCAACAGGGAGGGTGCTCTAGAGCCTCCAAACATTTTGAAGTAGAGCCCATATTTAGTCAGGTAATAGTCAGCATATTCCTCGATCACTTGCAGTGCCTCCTCAGACATGAAATCACATTCTTTCAGGAAAATGAGAGTATACAATGGCATGATAAAATGTTCACAAACCTCCCAGTAGTGACTATGGTATTTATGAGCCCACAGTGGCTTGTACGCGGAGTAAACAGGCATCCTTTCTCGGTCCCAGATGCATATTAGGTCGAGGAAAGGTTGATTACATAATATGCAGTCAATGAGTATTGAGCTCATGTAAAACTCTGACCTCTTTTGGGACACTCCTCCCAAGCCTGAGGCCAATCAGGCTGAAATACTATTTGACACTATGTTGGCCCAGTTGAAGATGGTCCCCTGGGTTGCGACATAAAAAATAATTGGCATCCACTCCAATTTGAAGCTTTTTCCATGAGCTCTTCCAAAAATTCTGTTGAGCATTAAGGCAATGAACCTGTACGAGGTCCTTAAGCTCGCAGTGTCATATTCTCCTGTGGGCCTGGTTCTAAAGTTTCTTCCAGGCATCAACATTCTCTTGAGGGTCTCAACAAGGTCCATTCTGATGTTTCTCAACCAATCCTCAGTAAAAAATATTTGTGCTTCAGGCAGGTGGTAGGCCAGGGCTACATATCCCGGGCTATAGGCAGCATAGCCTTGTTTTTCAACATTCTCAATAATCATTGGGTTACATCTGCTCTGGGCAGAATCCACCCAATCATTTCAGAGCATGGAAAGTGCTCTGGTCTTGTGGAAATCTTCATCAGTGAAGACCATTCTATATTGGCATATATGCCTTCTTCTTCGAAGCCTGTATCAGGCACCTCTCGACGCGTGATCAACTTGTAGATGTCTCCCCACTGGTACTTAGGCTCTACACCGGTTATGCACTTGGTATCTTCATAGATATATTCGGTCTTGGTGATAATTTCAACGTCAGGATCCTCTTCGACCACAGGGGACTTTTTATTTTGACGCTTCGACATTTTGGGTTTGGAATCTTCCTGTAACGTATACAATTACAATCATTAGGCCATTTCTAGACAAGTTGCAGAGATCGCGATAACAATGTATAGTGTTTTACCTCATCGGTGTTTAACATGATGAAAGTTAATTAAATGCAGCAAATATGTGCATGCAAATACTTTTGTCTACCACTGAAAATGGCTTAACTAACAGAATTTAAGTGGGAAACAAAATCTACATTAGAATGAAGAGACCTCGGGCTCTCTGCGGGCGCCACGATCATCGCGCTGTGTGGAATGACAAGGGGAACTGATTCAAGTTTTTTCAATGGGGTGCCTCAACAAAAACACTACCCATGCAATCTATGGTCAATATAACACTGTACGGTGCTGCACTCCCCCACGCCGGTTCGTGTTCGAAACTAACTGTGAACCGGGTCACCTCGAAGCAGTGGGGTAAACGCAGCATGGTTTGAGGATGCAGGCAACATAAGAGGGGGAAACCAGTCCAAAATTCACACAGGGAGGCCATAAAAAATCTTCTCCTACCAACCTATCATAATACGAGGCAGACTGGTGGAGACAGCGTAACGGCCGTCTGCACCAATATCCCCAACCACCAAGCGCAGGGCCTAAAATATAACGGTTGTGGGGAGGGAAAACTACCCTGTGGGACACAAAAACGCCCCCACTAACAGTTACGGTACAAGCCCCCACTATATATGCATGTAAATGACGGGGCCAAGGGAAAACGGCCGTGAAAAAACCTATCGTGGAATAATCATCAAAACACTTGAATGGAATGGGATAATGCATATAAGAGCCTACCTGGCATTGTTGTGTGACCGGCGGCAAGAGGACCTTTAAGCTTCCACGGTTGAGCCACCTGGAAACGAGGGTACACCGACAACAGGGGGGTCTGGTGAGCTTGAGCGAATGACAGCACACAACAATGACAGTGCACAACAGTCAAAATAGAAATAGAATAATCAACATGCTTGACCCTATATATATATAGTCAATTGTAAGCGGAGGGGGAAAAAAATAGGATGGCGGAAACATAAGGATCGAAGGCCACAAGAACATCTCTTCTCGCAACGTCGGGTGGCAAAACAACTAGGACAACTGTCGAGACATCGGGGAGAAATCAATAATGCGTCGGAGCTTGCAAGACTAAACGTCGGAGCGATAGCGGATTAAGGAGCCGCAATGGCGGAATCATAAAGGACTCGACAGTCCGCAATAGGAAAGGTCTAAATCGGGGAAAAAATCAACTAACTAACCGGAAAGATAGTGCTTTTTATAGCCACAACGACGGAAGCCCAAAACTTAAGGATTGACAAAAAACAAAACAGGAATGAAAAGTCAAGGTAACTATCGGGGGGCTTCATCATTTTCCGTCCGCAACTGCGGAGAACTTAGAACAAAAATGTTCCGATGTGAACCCAAAAGTCAGCTGATAGAGACAAAAATGCATTGGAGAAAAAATATCGAAGCTAAAGCTTATTATTTCTCCGCAACGGTGGGAGCACAAGCAAATAAACTTCCGACTCAAACACTTGAAAATGCATTCAAAGGAAATGGTAAGCTTAACCAAATAGTGGATCATTTCTGGCATTAGGAAAAGTCTTTCTGAAGAATCATTAAACCAAATCAAAAAGAAAATCAAACTAATATAAGCAAAAGGAGGGTCCCGAAATTTTTTGGAATTTTGGGAAAATGTTGCAACTGGAACAATTGGCGACTACCAGGTGAACCCCAAATTTCTGATTTAACTTCCTCCCAGTAAAAGACTGTCTGGCTCAAAAATTGAATTATTCTAGATGCTTGTATTCCTAAGCTGTCTAACCATGCATTTAAATCTTTCGGTAGTGAGATACTCAAAATACTTGCAAGTCTGAATAACTCTTTTGAGGTCTAATAAGTGAGATTTATTTTATCCTTGTCCTTAGTAGTTTCTAGCTCGGACACCACAGGATCGTAACATATGGTAAGCAGCACTATCCCTTTGTTCCTCATTCCCATGCCAATTGCACTTTTGTGCCATTTGAACTTTAGTTCTTGTGAGTCCTCCATCTGCCTTTCTTTCTGAATTTTATTCAGGCTCCTCTATCCATAGTGTCCTTTTGTGTGAGAGAAGAATTTACTTTTCATCTCATGGACGGAGAAGAACTTTGGGCAATTTAAAATTCATGCTTTTGATACTTTGCTTTGATATGCGTTGTTTCTTTAAGGAGTTTTGACTCTTAATATCCTTTAGGCTTTTCTGAAATCATGGCATGTGATCATTTATATATGATATACTGTTTACCTTGCTTCCTCTCCGTGGGTCCTTTGCTATCACTCCCTTGGACATTTTAAATGTGAAATGGAAGGAGCCTCAAAATAGTATTCCAGACCTCTTCATTCTGAGTTATTTACAAGGGTTTAAGTAGGACTTCAATGAAAGCATATCCAATTAGGAACACTTCCTACTAGAAGACATTCTATTAGTTAAACGCAGAGTCTCTTGCCCAAGATTTCAGTTCATTAAGAACCCTGATGTTTCCACTGCAACCAAAAGTTTGCCTCTTTATTCAAAACCAAAATAACTAACAAAGAAAACAGCATCAAAGTATTAAACCAAAAGAAAATAGCATCAATTTATTTATGTACAAAACGAAAAAGAAAATTGTGTGCCCACCCTTAAAAATTCTTCAATCTAACGAATTAAAGGGCGAGGCTGCAGTGTAGATCAAAACCTATCCATGGTCTAATTGTGTTATTTTTGAAATTGAAACCATGTTTACTAGTCTATAGTCATCCTTACCAGCCCGAGGAAGTTGAAGGAGCTCAGGCTGACTGTCAATCATAGAACTGGCTTTTCCTGCAGCATGATATCCTAGTTCAAGCTCTGTTAGATAATTTCCTAGGACAGAATCAACAGATTCATTTCCTTCCCCCAACTTTGTGATAGTATGTTTCATGTAAGGTTCTCTCAAAATTTTAATCTGATTTGGGATACCTTTATAAGGTAACCATAAATGGGACCAGTCTGAAGAAAAATAACCTTTTAACCTGGCAGACCAATCTCGGTTTAGAATAAGCCCATATCCCTCTGGTATGTCAGCCACCATAATGTCAATAAATTGACAAATCTTGTTATTTGCAGACAATCGTATGAGAACATTATTCATTTCTCCCATTACTTTGAAATTTGTTCTATCTAATTGCACTACTTCCCAGGCTGTAGGCTTTGGTTTCCCATTAATCTTTTTGCAAACTTCAAGTGGCATAACATTTACCGATGACCCAGAATCTACCAAACAAATTATGCACATTATGATTCAGCATTCTAGAGTCAAAAGAAAAGGTGGGGTTTTAGCCTTTTCTTCCCAACTTGGTTCGATGTCTTCTTCCCCCGGTTGTTTTTTTATGGGTACATCCTTTTTAGGCTCTTCAATTTTTTCATTGTTTTCTTTGTTACCATCTACTTGTTCTTCTATAAGCTTGGCATGCTTGTCGATTTGTTCTGTTTCCTGGTTGACAGTAGTGACTTCGGGTGTTTTATCTTCAACCTTGTCATTTATCTGTCTCTTGACATTCTTTTGCAATTTATTAATGTTTGAGATGATTGCATTGTCTTTACTTATCAGATCCATGTCTTTCGTTGCTGTTGGTATGCTTTCACGTTTAAGAGTGCTCTCTTCTGTATCAAAAAGTGAGACATCGTCCCATAAGAACATGGTATCATCCTCTTGTTCCTCTAAGGTCTGGTTATTCTTTTCTCCTTCACCACTGTCCTTAGTCAATTTAGAGTCCAGCAGTTGATTCATTACCAATGTCATTGAATTTAACCATTGAGGACAATTCTTTTCAGAATGAGGTTGTTGGTGAAAAGTGCAGAAATTGTCCCCCCCTACCTCTGTTACATTCATTAGTGCTGAATTAGTTGGAGGGATTTTCAATTGGTTGTTATCCTCCCTTTTTTGGTAGCAAGGTTTATAAGTTTTCTGAACTTCCCTTTCTTTTTCCAGATCTATTATTCAGTTGGAGAGTTTTCGAATCATTTTTAGCATTCCCTCAAAATCATGTGCTTTCTCCTCTTTAGGTTTAGACAGCAATAAGGCTCTTTTCCTAGCAATTTTTTCCTCAGGTAGCTCGGGATAGTCTTCTATACTCTCTTTTTCAGCCTCTACCCTTTCTGCTTCTTCATAAGTCTCTATCAACGTAGGTTTGGCTTTCATTTTGGCAAACATGGCCATCTCAGGTCCTAGGGCTGAGGTATAATATTCAATTAGGACCTTGTCTGAGGGTCTGTCAATTTCAGAAAAGTTCTTTAGGTATGTTGAAAATCTTTGAGTAAAATAATGTACCTTCTCGTTCTTTTCTTTTTTTTTAAAACAAGACCTTTCATTAGAGAGGCATGTGTCTTTTGAGCTGCGTACTTACTTCTAAAAACCCTTTCAAAGGTGTCTCAATCGGGAATGGAATTCAACAGGCAAACCAAAATACCAAGATGTTGTTGCTCCTTTAATGGTATGTGGGAACAATCTACAAACAGCATCCTCGTATTCTCCATCCCTTAACCCTTCTATTGCTAAATAGAAGCTTTGCAAATGGTCGTCTACAACAATCTTTTCATCGGAATCAAACCTAGGCAGCAGCTTCTCAAAAGCTTGGGGTAGGTTATGTAATGGAGGTGTTAGGTTCAAAGGTGATTTAGCTCTCCAAGCCAGCAGTGGGTTGGGTTGATTCACATTTATGCCAGCCATGAGCGAAGGTAAAAGGACAGGAGCTTGAGCAAGGGACACCGTAAGGTGACACCGGGCTTACTTGCTTCAAAGATAGAGACCAAACCTGTAAGACTGCCTCTATGAGTTCTTCCAAAAGCTTCCAAAAATTTTGCTGGTGGGGTAATCTTGGGAAAATAGGTTTCCTTGGCCAGCCATACACTGGCGGCCCTCCTTCTAGCGCCAGAAAACTGTTGAGGCCTGGAAATTCGTAGGCAACAATAGCAAGGGATTCTCCTAGTCAACATTCCCAACTAGCCCGTGACTATTTGGTGTAGGGAATCCGTCCGGTTTGCGGTCCGGCTACCGTAGGTCAAGTAACAAAAGGGGTCTATCGGTTGCAGCCTGGTCCACTGTATATGTTTTGTATTTTTTGACTTAAAGTATGACATGCACGTGCCTAATTAACATGTAGGGTAATAAGGATGCAAGGAGTAGTCACAAAGTGATGCGCAGGTTCTTACCTTTCATCTTAGAACTCTCAAGCATATAAATCACATACAGAAATAAAGTAAATCTAACTATCTATCTATCCCCATGGAGCTGAAGTTCAACTTATTTATGAGTAATGTATATTGTACATGCATTATAAAGAAAAACTACAGATAGCTGATATTTCTTCCCACAACACATGAACTATTAAAGATATGTAAACAATCAGATAGCCAATTGTTTATGGACAACATTTATTACTCATGGTGGTAATTTCATAGAATAAACCAGAAATCATTCAACAAGAACATAGGCCCTAAGAGTTAGAACGATCTCACAGTTAATGGACCAAAGGCTAAAAGACGAAATAGTTCATCTTCCACCAATCCATAGCATAACATTTGAATGTCCCACCAAACTTTCTCCGACAGGCAAACAATAATTCTTTATTGCAAAAAAAAGTAGTTCTTCTTACAATAGCTCTTTACTTGTCTTACTGGGAAAAATCCCTTTGTTCTTCAAAGTCATTTGTATTTATACAAAAAGGATGAGACTGTTGGGCTGCCCACAAATAACCCTTGGGCTTCCCAACTCTTCGCTTCCCAATATTTCACTTTCATCAAGTGTTTACAAAATTGTTACATATTACAAAGTGAATGATGATTCACGAGGAGGGCCCCACTTGAGCATTCAAAAATTTATTCCAAGCTAAAGCCTCTGAGGCGATGCCTTCAAACTCAGAAGGTTCCAAAAAATGAATGTTTATTTCGAAATTCCAAGCCTGGTTCTTGATGGCTTCAATCTTGGCTGCACTCAAACGAAGCTGGTCTTCTCTTCGTGGTACCTTTTCTGCAAAATTTCCACAAACAAGTTGTGGTCTAGAAAATCCTCCAATCTCTTCTCAGCTTCTGCTTGACACTGGTTATAGGTAATCAGGAGCCTTCTAAAAAATTTTGTACATGCTCCTTTCGTCTTTCTAACAGCCTTTTTGAATTCCTCGGCTGTGTTAATAGCAAACTCTAATAAGTCATAATCCTGCTTAAGGGCTTGTCTATCTTTCGAGGGCAGTTCTGCAAGAGTTTCTTCATCATTCTCTATCCTTGCCATCCTTGCAGTCAGAACTTCCAGGATGTCCTGGGATCTATCAACAAAATACGAGGATGTTTCCAGAATCTCCTCCAACCGACCATCTATTTGCAAAACCTTGCATCTTTCTTCTTCAATGGCCGTTTGCAACTGCAGCATCTTGGATTTCTGTGCCAGCACATGATCTTTGAAAGGCTGGAGATCAACCTATTGTTCGGTGGCTTCCTTCAAGGCTGCTGTCAGAGAGGTCAATTTCTCTTGAAGCTTTGCCTCCTGTTCTCGAGATTGCCTTTCATTCACCTCCAAGGTGGTCTTTTGCAGCTCTAGATCTTCTATCTTTCCTTGCAGCTGCTCCTTTTTCGGCCTTAACTCTTGATACTCTTGCTGCACTCTTGTGTAGTTTCCATAGACCTCCTTTCTACTTGGAGATCCTGCAGTTCATCCTTTGATGACCTCATCTCTTTTTGCATGTCTTCATATCTTCTCTTCAACTTGTTGTTTTCTTCTCTTTCCTTTCTTAATGTGTCTTTCAATTGAGAAGAAGACTTTTTAGTTTGCTCTAGATCTATCATTATCTTGTCTACATTGTCCTCCAAAGCATGGATCAATGCAACCGCTGCTCTAATAGTGAATCTGGGATCTCAGTCTGTTCCGTGTACAATGGTCGTATATGTTATCATCTTCCCAGACAGACCTCCTGTTTCAACCTTCTTTTCAGTTCTTTTCACTATTCTTTTTCTTTCCTTGTCATAGAAGATAGTATTAAAATCAGGGACTTCCTCCCATATCTTCTATTCAAATGGGACCAGACTAAGTGTGGGGACCATAGACTGTCTAGCTATGCTGACAACAAGTACTTCTGGGTCCTGAACATCTGGTTTCTCCACGTCCTAGGTCTGAGTGTCAGCTATATCATAGGCTGACTGTTCTGTCATTGTCTCGGTCAGCTTCATCCTCTCTGCCTCTTGTTTCTGAAGCTCCTCGTCAAGCTTCCTTTTTCTTTCTTCTTCTTCAAGTCTAGCCTCTTCTTCTGCTTTCCTGGCAGCCTCTTGTGCAACTCTTCTTTTCTCTTCCTCTTCTCCCTTCAGCCACCCTTCAGCTTCTTGGGCTAACCTTTGGGCTTCTTTGATTCTTCTCCTGGCTTCTTCATTGGCCTTTGCTTGGTCATCCTGCCCTTTTCCACCCTTGGTATTGATCTTCTTTTTGAACCTTCTCCTCAAGGCTGTCAAGTTCAATGCACTGCGGAAGACTGACTCTTCTCTGTCCCAATGGTGAGTGTATTCGAAATGTACATTATTCTCTTTGTAGTGTTCAACCACTTTATTATGGGAGTCATTCCTGTGGAAGGGAATTTCACCAAAATGAAACTTTTCTAACTCTTCCATGAACTCATGTGCCTTCTTTACTCTGGTAAACTTATAGCTCCCCAACCTGAAAGGAAAAGGAGGATATGCAGCCTTCTTATGCTCAAATAAAAATCTTCCAATGCCATCCAAGAAGACTTGCCTAACTGCCTCTTTATGAACTATATAGTCGGTGGCATATTTGGGCAACAGGGAGGGTGCTCTAGAGCCTCCAAAAATTCTGAAGTAGAGCCCATCTTCAGTCAGGTAATAGTCAGCATATTCCTCGATCATTTGCAGTGCCTCCTCAGACATGCAGTCACATTCTTTCGGGAAAATGAGAGTATACAATGGCATGATAAAATGTTCACAAACCTCCCGGTAGTGACTATGGTACTTATGAGCCCACAATGGCTTGTACACGGAGTAAACATGCATCATTTCTCGGTCCCAGATGCATCTTAGGCTGGGGAAAGGTTGATTACATAGTATGCAATCAATGAGTATTGAGCTCATGTAAAACTCTAACCTCTTTTGGGACACTCCTCCCAAGTCTTAGGCCAAGCAGGCTGAAAGACTATTTGACACTATGTTGGCCCAGTTGAAGATGGTCCCCTGGGTTGCGACATAAAAAATAATTGGCATCCACTCCAATGTGAAGCTTTTTCCATGAGCTCTTCCAAAACTTCTGTTGAGCATTAAGGCAATGAACCTGTACGGGGTCCTTAAGCTCACAGTGTCATATTCTCCCGTGGGCCTGGTTCTAAAGTTTCCTCCAGGCATCAACATTATCTTGAGGGTCTCAACAAGGTCCATTCTGATGTTTCTCAGCCAATCCTCAGTCAAAAATATTTGTGCTTCAGGAAGGTGGTAGGCCAGGGCTACATATCCCGGGCTATAGGCAGCATAGCCTTGTTTGTCAACATTCTCAATAATCATCATGGTTACATCTGCTCTGGGCAGAATCCACCCAATCATTTCAAAGCATAGAAAAAGATCTGGTCTTGTGGCAATCTTCATCAGTGAAGACCTTTCTATATTGGCATATATGCCTTCTTCTTCGAAGCCTATATCAGGCACCTCTCGGCGCGTGATCAACCTGTAGATGTCTCCCCACTGGTACTCAAGCTCTACTTCGGTTATGCACTTGGCATCTTCATAGATATATTTGGTCTTGGTGATAATTTCAATGTCAGGATCCTCTTCGACCACAGGGGCCTTTTTCTTTTGATGCTTCGACATTTTGGGTTCAGAATCTTCCTGTAACGTATACAATTACAATCATTAGGCCATTTCTAGACAAGTTGCAGAGATCGCGATAACAATGTATAGTGTTTTACCTCATCGATGTTTAACATGATGGAGGTTAATTAAATGAAGCAAATATGTGCATGTAAATACTTCTTTCTACCACTGAAAATGGCTTACCTAACAGAATTTAAGTGGGAAACAAAATCTACATTAGAATGAAGAGACCTCGGGCTCTCTGCGGGCGCCATGATCATCGCGCTGCGTGGAATGACAAGGGGAATTGATTCAAGTTTTTTCAATGGGGCGCCTCAACAAAAACACTACCCATGCAATCTATGGTCAATATAACACTGTGCGGTGCTACACTCCCCCATGCCGGCTCGGGTTCCAAACTGACTGTGAACCGGGTCGCCTCGAAGCAGCGAGGTAAACGCGGCATGGTTTGAGGATGCAGGAAACATAAGAGGGGGAAACCAGTCCAAAATTCACACGGGGAGGCCATAAAAAACCTTCTCCTACCGACCTATCATAATACGGGGCAAACTGGTGTAGACAGCGTAATGGTCGTCTGCACCAATCTCCCCAACCACCAAGCGCAGGGCCTAAAATATAACAACCGTGGGGAGGGAAAACTACCACGTGGGCCACAAAAACGCCCCCACTAATAGTTACGCTACAAGCCCCCACTATATATGCATGTAAACGACGGGGCCAAGGGAAAACGGCCGTGAAAAAACCTAACCGTGTTATAATCATCAAAACACTTGAACGGAACAGGATAATGCATATAAGAGCCTACCTGGCACTGCTGTGCAACCGGCGAGAAGAGGACTGTTAAGCTTCCATGGTTGAGCCACCTAGAAACGAGGGTACACTGACAACGGGGGGTCTGGCGAGCTCGAGCGAACGACAGCACATGACAACGATAGTGCATGACAGTCAAAATAGCAATAGAATAATCAACATGCTTGACCCTATATATATATAGTCAACCGTAAGCGGAGGGGGGAAAAAATCGAACGACGAAAACATAAGGATCGGAGGCCACAAGAACATCTCTTCCCACAACGTCAGGTGGCAAAACAACTAGGAGAACCGTCGAGACATCGGGGAGAAATCAATAACGCGTTGGAGCTCGCAAGACTAAACGTCGGAGCGATAGCGGAATAAGGAGCTGCAATGATGGAATCATAAAGGACTTGACAGTCCGCAATAGGAAAGGTCTAAATCGGGGGAAAAATCAACTAACTGACCGAAAAGATAGTGCTTTTTACAGCCGCAATGGCGGAAGCCCAAAACTTAAGGATTGGCGAAAAACAAAGCGGGAATGAAAAGTCAAGGTAACTATCGGGGGGCTTCATCATTTTCCATCCGCAACTGTGGAGAACTTAGAACAAAAATGTTCTGATGTGAACGCAAAAGTCAGCCGATAGAGACAAAAATGCATCGGAGAAAAAATATCGAAGCTAAAGCTTATTATTTCTCAACAACTGCGGGAGCGCAAGCAAATAAACTTCCGACTCAAACACTTGAAAACACATTCAAAGGAAATGGTAAGCTTAAACAAATAGTGGATCATTTCTAGCATTAGGAAAAGTCTTTTTGAAGAATCATTAAACCAAATAAAAAAGAAAATCAAACTAATATAAGCAAAAGGAGGGTCCCGAAATTTTTTGGAATTTTGGGAAAATGTTGTAGCTGCAACAAAACATAAAGCCAAGTTGGAAATACTCCCAAGTATAACAAAGTAATGTCGCATAAGCTATACGACATAATTCTGTGATAATACTTTTATCTTTAGTTTTGTACTACTTCATAGTTTCGATGCTATGGGGGTTATCAGTTCATTTATATTTCAAAGCTAAGTATAAATGACTTATTCGATGAACATTCAATTCTAACAAAAGTTTGTTTTTATAACGTTTTTAATTCTATCCTTTAACTTCTTTGGCATTATTATAAGAAACTATCGATAAGTGTTAGACTTGGAAAAATCCTAAAGCAAAAAGGGTTTACTATGCCCAAGCTATAAAAATGAGTGGTATATCAATGGTCAACTTAGCAAGCACTCATAACCAAACCTTCATCGTGTACCAAGTTTGCAAGGAACAACTCAAGAGTCTTAAAGTTTTGCTACTAGAGACACTATAGTTATGTCCTAGCTATAATATACTCTTTTTATCACTATACTAAAGACTTTTATAATTTAATCTAGTTTATAAACAAAATATATGTATATCACATGATTTCATTCTACTCAAAATGATGTTTAGAGTATTGTCGTACTACCCAATTAACATATGGTAAAGTTTAATATACGACTACACTATATTATTAGGACAATGTTTACTTTGTGATAACACTTTGTCGTTGATAGCAATGGTTGGTACTTAATCCAAAAACGGACTTAATATATGGTTTATACGTGACACGAAACTTGGTGAACGTAATTCCTTCGTGATAATAATCTAGTGATTAGGTTAATATAATACATGGTGCAAATGATTAGAGGTTTGGTTACAAATTATTGGGCTGTAGTTATAGCTTAACCCACGCTGCAAAGATCAAATGAATAATATAATGTCTCCATGCAGGAACTATGGATCACAACCCTCATTGTTTAACTAAATTTATGGCTACGTGGTTGCATCTTGTCCACGTGTGGAAGATATAAAACACTCTGGAAACCTAACCTAATGCATTATTGTCCTGCAGTTTACGTTGGCTCCAGGGTTGCTTTGGCTCGTCTCCCATGGCCGTCGTCCTTCTCCTGGTTACCGTCGCCTTATACCTTGACTTTGTGCTGCCTCCGTTCTCCAATGAGTGGTTTTGATTGCTGGTTCTTTCTCTGTCAAATGTAGAGTGATTCTTCCTACCACCCTCGTTTCGCTACCAAGGAAACCTTCGCCCCAAGTCCGCGTAGTTTGGTAATTTCTTCAGTTCTCCTACTCGATTCTTCGTAACTCGCTACTGTGTGCGGTTCTAAGAGTTGTTGTTTTCCCCACTGCACCATTTATAGGTGATAGTGTTGGTGAATCCGTTCGCCATACTCCCAGTGACAGGTAAAAGTCATAAAGGACCTTTCTTTCATTTTACTGCAAGTTTATTATAGTATACTATCAAACTTATACTCGTAAGAAAATTTTACTGAAAGGGTTTACCCTTACTACAGGTACTTATTGAAGTGAATCCTGCACAAGTGTAGGAATATAGCCTTTGTGACGGTCGTGGCTCAAGGTTCAAACTCGGGTAAGCCCCGTGGTCTGAAAGATGGGTTCTCTCCTTAAATGCAGTTGGGGTGGTCGTTGGACTCACCCAGGGTTTGAATACCCTTTCTCGTCTTGCCACGAGTTATATTATGCTTCTATTGTTTACAGGTTGTTATAAGCATGTTTTAAAATTAAACCCTTGATAGGGTGGATGCACTTTGTGAGTGTATTGTGTTTGGTCGAAGCTTGGCTTCACAGTCAATTTTGGTTGTACTCTTTGCGAAGGTAGCTTCGCTGCAACTTGTTTTGGTTGTTAGCCGTTATGCTGTACTCTGTATGATTTAGGGTTTATACCCTTTTTGAATATTAAAGAAGTTGAACTCTGTTGAGTATTTTATTAGGTTTTTATATATTAAATTTTTGAAGGCTAGTACTCACAGCCATGATGTAAATCTTGATTATTTGATGAAATTCACAGGTTAGGGTTTGACCTGTAAAACCCTTGTTTAGTTTATAACACTCTTATGTTACAAAATTTAACTGAGAGTGGATTATTTAACTATTTAAGATGATTACAAAATTTATACGAGAAAGGATTATTATATATATAATAGTAATGTATTAGTTTTAAGGGTTTGAACCCCGACATTTAGATGTATGTTGTTATTAATAGACTCTGTTTCTTTTATAAATGCAATTGCACCTGTTAGACAATCATTTTAAAAGAAATTAACCTAAGTATAACCTAGGTTACTATAGTACTAGAATTATTTATAAATTATATTTTAATATTTATCATTTATGCTCAAAACATGAGCTAAGGTTTTACTTCCTTTTATTTTAAATAGGATAGTGTTTCCTATGTTATTACCTCGTAATTTTTATTACTGTATACAGTTTTTCTTTAATTTGTATTTATAAATTATTAACCTATAATTGTCATTGTTTAAGAATAATAATATTATTATTTATATTTATAATACTATTATTTACGTAGAACATACATTCTTAAGTTTATGTTGATTCTTGTTTATATAGTGGTTATGGCTGAAAGCAGTCTGTAATATTTGTGTTAGTCTAATTCAATTTGTATCTGTGGTTTACTTAGAATACAAAGTTAAAAGAACCTCCATACTTATCAATATTCTTTATATTTACACAGTTCTACAAAAGTATAAAAATAGTTTATAGTATTAACTTAAGACCCTAAGTTACTACTGTCCTTTAGCTATTTAAAGCTCAATAAGGACTACTGTAAGCTTTATCATATTACTTAACTATAGTTCAAATAGATACAAGAAGATTAATTGTTACTAAATGGAAAAGCTATCAGTACTATATTTATATCTATTCTTAACATAAACTATTAACTTCCAATTGATAAGACTAATTCTTCTATTTCCAAGTAAAAGTACAGTTTATGTAAATAAAGACTATGTAGAAAATAATTGATAAAAATTACCTACTAATGTCAATCAGTACTATGAGTAATATTCTGTATTAACATGCTATTTGCACAGTCTATTTCTAATGACATGTCTGCAAACAAATTAATAATCTTTCTAGAAAGCATCTATCTACTGAAAAGTAACATTTCATTATTCTGAACATAAATATTCAATTCATTTATAATCCTATCATACTTCATTTACTTAAACAAACTACCTGTGCTAGAATACGATCTGGATTACTCTAGATGGGGAAAAACTCAGGTAGGATTTATCTTTCATCACAGTACAGATTTAGTCTAGAATAACTAGGAGGATTTAACATAGCATATCATTACATCATTCATTTATTGATCATACATAGAGATAAACTATAACACAGGAATTTAAAAGATAATGAAACCTGTCTTTAAAGCTGGACGACAACAACAATGGGAGGTCAGTCCTCCCTACCAACTCCTGGAGAGCGCTCAAACAACGACTTCTCAGGACCCCCGAGCCTATTCTGGTCTGCTTGGATGGAACTAGGTGGAGCAATCAACAAAGTACCAGTTCTGAGACTCAAAACCAACTCTGCATACTGCAGTAAGATCTTTCAGCTGCAAAGCTGTACTAGATCAACTTCCTGTAGTTTACCCCTCAAACACCTTCCTTCAAATTTCCCTTTCCCAATGAATTCCGTGAAGTGCATTCACCTGAATGATTCTTCTCCTGGAATGAGCAGCCTGAGCTCTCTACATCGGGCACTTTTAATAAGATTGCCTAGGTATTTTTGGGTTAGTTTTCATTAATTGAGCCACCTGCTCTGATCCCACTTTCTTGGGGGATCATGACCCCAAATGTAGGGAAGTTGCCACCTCCAACATAGGAAGTGTTTGAGGATGTTTCCAATTGTCTTTTTTTCTCTCCACCTAGTTCCTTCAACCACTTGACCAGTAACACTCTTTTTAACAGCTCTCCCAGGCTGTTGTCTCCACTTTTATTTATTTAAAAATTAAATATTCAGAATTACATTCCACATCCTTGACTCTACTGAGTCATCAGTTTCCACTTAGCATTAAATTTAACATAATGTTTGGGAATAATATCAAAATAAGATAACATTATTTTACAAAATTGGGGCATGTGACATACACACCCCCTTAAAATATAACATCATCCTCGATGTTATTTATTCCTCATCCTGCGAAGTCCCGTGGAATAGAATTGGATATGCAGCTCACATCTTACTTTCTAATTCCCAGGTGGCTTCTTCAGGACTAAGGTGCTTCCATTGCACCTTCACCTATCCAATGGTGTGGTTCTGAAGTGTAATTTCCCTCCTCCCGAGGATACAGTCCAGTTCCACCAGGAATTCTCCTTCTGGTTCCACTTGTATAACATTCCAATTAACCACATGAGTAGCATCATGAACATATTTCTTTAAAACGGAAATATGAAAAATATTATGTACTCTTAAGTTAGGTGGTAATGCTAATTGATAAGCTACTTGACCAATCCTAGACAAAATTTCAAATGGACCACATTAACGAGGTGCCAATTTTGCACAACTCCCCAGTCTTAGAGAGATTTTCTTGTGCCTTACCTTGATGAACACATGTTCACCTACCTGGAACTCCTTTGGAGTTCTTTTCAAGTATGCTTGACTTTTCTACCGATCCTGTGCCACTTTTAAATTTCCCCGCACTTGTTTCACAATTTCCTCTATTTCTTTCAACAATTATGGACCCAATACCAATCTATCTACTGGATTAATCCAAGAGATAGGAGTATTACATTTTCCTCCATACAAAATTTGAAATGGACTGAATCTAGCTGATGCCTGATAATTGTTATTATACACAAATTCTACCAGATGTAAATAGTCTACCCACTTACCTGGCTGATCTTTCACATACATTCTCAATAAATCTTCCAGTACCTGGTTTACCCTTTCAGTTTGTCCATCTGTTTGAGGATGGAAATAAGTACTGAAATTCAATGTTGTATTTAATCCTTTAAACAAGGACTTCCAAAAGTTTCATGTGAACTTAGGATCTCTGTCTGAGATTATGACTTTTGGTACTCCATGTAATCGAAAAATCTGCTTTAGAAAAATATCAGCTATATTGGCAGCTTTGTAAGTAGTTTTAACAGGTATAAAATGAGTTGCCTTACTTAAGTTATCAACCACTACCATAATAGAGTCATTTTGATTCTTATTTCTAGGCAGTCCAGTAATAAAGTCTAGACTAATCACTTCCCGTTTCCAGCTAGGAATAGGTAAAGGCTGTAGCAAACCAACTGGGTGTTGGTGTTCGGTTTTTACCTGTTGACATTCTAAACACCTTGCAATATATTCAGCTACTTCAGTTTTCATGTTTAGCCAAAAATACTCTTTTCTTAGCATGATTATAGTTTTTTTATAACCTGGATGACCTGAATATGGTGTTTTATGGATTTCATCCAGAATTAACAGTTTAACTTTAGGTACGTTAGGTACATACAGTTTATCTTTAAACAGTAAAAACTCCTTTTCATTTAAACTGTAACCTTTTATTAAGTTTTCTGTGGGGTTTTTCTTAACTTTAGCTTGAAATTTCTGATAAATTTCATCTTTTTTTACCCCTTCTTTAAGTTGTTCATCTATGTCTGAAACGTAAGTGTTGATTGCTGTTGCAAAATTCAGCCTTGCTTTCCTACTTAATGCATCAGCAACTTTATTTTCTTTACCTTTTATATGCTAGATTTCAAAATCATACTCGCTTAAGAAAGATAGCCACCTAGCTTGTCTAGCATTTAAATTAAGCTGATCTAAAAGATATTTCAGTCCTTTATTATCATTCATTAAAACAAATTTTATGCCGATTAGGTGGTGTTGCCACATTTTTAAGGCGTGTATCACAGCTGCTAGTTCCAGATCATATGTTGCATAATTCTTTTCATGAATTTTTAACTTTCTAGACTCATAGGCAATAACATGCCCTTCTTGATTCAAAACACCGCCTAAGCCTTCATTACAAGCATCAGTGCATACTACAAACTCTTTATTAGGATCTGTTATTCTTAAAATAGGTGCACTGGTTAATAAATTCTTCAACTTCTTAAAGCTTTCTTCGCATTTCTAGTTCCAGTCGAACTTCTTTCCTTTCTTCTGCAAGGAAGTTATTGAATTGGCTATCCTCAAGAAGCCTTCAATGAACCTTTGGTAGTAACCGGTAATGCCCATGAAAGATATAACATCCGTCACATATTTAGGAACTGGCCAATATTCGATTGCCCATATCTTTTCATGATCTACAGAAACTCCTTCCTTGGTCACTACGTGACCTAAATACTGAATCTTATCCTTAAAGAAGTCACACTTACTAAACTTTGCGAAGAGTTGATGTTATCGCAACTCTTGCAAAACAATTTTTAGGTGTTCTTTATGTTCTTCTTCAGTTTTTGAATAGATTAAGATGTCGTCGATAAACATGACCACGGACTTATCTAAATACTTATGCATTATATTGTTCATTAAACACATAAAGACAGCTGGGGCGTTAGTGAGCCCGAATAGCATTACAACAAATTCGTAGTGTCAGTATCTTGTTCTAAAGGCTGTCTTGAAGATGTCTTCATCTTTAATCCTCACTTGATGATATCCTGACCTTAAATCTATCTTCGAAAACACCGTGGCTCCACGTAGTTGATCAAATAAATCATCGATGTGGGGCAACGGATATCGATTTTTAATAGTCATCTTGTTTAGCTGACGGTAGTCTATGCATAATCACATAGTTTCGTCTTTCTTTTTAACAAAGATGACAGGTGCCCCCCAGGGAGACACACTTGGACGAATATATTTTTTATCAATTAACTCTTTTAATTGCAATTTTAACTCGTTAAGTTCCAATATGTTCATTTAGTAAGGAGCCTTTGAGCTGGGTACTGCACCCGGTACCAGCTCAATGGTGAAATCCAATTCCCTTTTTGGAGGTAATCCTAGAATTTCCTCTGGGAATACATCAACATATTCTTTTAAAACATGGATATCTTCTATTTTTAACTTGTCTGTTTCAATTTTACTTTCTTCATCGGTAATTGTTACAGCGTAAGCTTTACATCCTTTTCTAACAACTCTTTTAAGTTGTAAAGCAGAAATCTTCCTTGCCATAGTTTTTCTAGGAATACCCTTAACAATTACTGGTTGTTCATCATTGTTTAAGCATGTGAAAATTTTATCATAACAGTTTAAAACTACTCTATGTTGTTCTAATCAGTCCATACCAATCAGAAAATCATATGAGCCAAGTGGCAAAATATTAAGTTTAACAACAGTGTCAAATTTATCCATAAGTAAAGCACATTCTTTCACAAAGCAAGTTACTTTTCTTTTAGCCCCAATGGCTAACTGAACTAATCATGAATTCTCAAACTTATCGACAGATAACTTACATTTTTCCACTATCTGAGGTGCAATATAATTGAGACTAGCTCCTGGATCAATTAAAATGGTTACAGGGGTCTGATTAATCATACCTTCTACTTCCACCGTGGAAGTCTGATATTTAGCTTGTCAGTTCTCCAAGGCTGCGTTAATTTTGGGCATGCTCCTTGCTAGTTCCCCAGCAGTCATCTCCTCCTGTTCAGTATGAATGTTGCTAACAGACTTCTTCCAATTTAGACAGACTAAAGCATAGTGCGGGCCATTACATTCCCAGCACTTGACATGCTCTTTACGTTCAAAACTCTTGGTAAAATTTCCATGATTATTTGCAGTTTCCTTAC
>LPNX010326740.1:0-53115 GCA_001517045.1 Pseudotsuga menziesii
AATGGAGAGTTCCAGACAAACAACAATAACTATATATAGGTATGCCAACTCCAAGCAATTTGTATTTGTTATTTAAAACAGGTTTTTCAATTATAGTAATACGGTTAAAAATATCGTTAGAGACAAAATGGAATTTGCATAATTTATTAATTAGAGAAAATTAAGAGGCAGATTCAATTAATGATGAGTTCCACTTTCTCTTTCTCTGCTGTTCATTTATGAATTGCTTCCCCCAAAAATGCTTTATTCGTTTTGAAATAAGTTCAGAGAAAACCAGTCTTGTATTTCCAGATCCTTAAGTTTATGCAAAATGCAGCATTGCATGTCATTTTTTAAACCATAATAAACCCCTCGAAATCCAGGTCTAATGTGCGTCTACAGATTGCAAAGCTCAAAGTTGCATTATTGAGTCCTTACAAATATCTTCTGCATTTCGTCCAACAAGATTTTTACAAACATCTTGTTCAACATTTGCATTCATGATTCGTCCAGCAAGCTCCTTATATGACTGGGTTGCTATGAATTGACAGGTATTCTGCAGCATTTTGCATTGTGGATTTTCAAATATGTGTAGAAATTTGTATGTGGAGAACAGAGTTAGATGTGTTTCTAGTTGGATTGCCTTCTAGTCCAATAAATATAAGGGTTTTAACTTTCCACATCCAATTTCTTTGAAACTTGTGATGAAGTACGCCACTGGTCATTGGATCTACAAACCACTCCATGATAAAAAATATAGCTTCATCTCTAGTCATATCCCTTGGAAATCAAGTTTTCGATCGAATAATATTATTCAATGCTTATGGGTTGCCCTGGTTCGGGAGTTATGAGTCTAATACTTAGCAGAATTCAACCTGTTGGGATTATTGTAATTCACTTTCATCATATGAGTGTTTTTCAAAGTTTCACCCATCTTCAGGAACACTTTGGACCTCCATTCTTGTTGTCTTTATTATGGTAAAGAAGACCTGACTGAAATGTGTATGAGTTTGTAGAGGGAAATGTACTGTTCCATATGACTTTATCATCCCATCATGTGGCTCTTCTGTCCATATGTTCATTATTGGGATTTGAACCCCAAGTGTCATATTTGGTTTAGTCCCTTGCAGATTTACGATGTGACCCTTATGAGAGGTGCTCCTTTTGGAATGATGCTTTTATGTTATAGAGGTATTGAAAATACATTTATTTTGGAAGAGGGATTGGCTTGAATGAGGACATAATCTTCGTTGCAGACAGAAAGATGTGCTTCATACTAAGACCATCGTATTCCCTCTAAAAACGTTTTTTGAAGATGTTATGAACATTCTTCAGATAATCCCGCTTTTGATAGCCATAATTTTTTTTTCCGAAGAGGTTATAAACATTCTTCAGATAATCCCGCTTTTGACAGCCATAATTAGAAGGTCATTCATGCCCACCACTAGCTCAATCAACTAGATAGGATAAATTCAACTGTCAACTAAAGAAGGATCCGCTGATGTACAGCTTTTGACAGCCATAATTAGAAGGTCATTCTTCTACCCTCAATGTGGATTGGTAGATGTCCTAATTTTATTAGTATCCATAAAATTACTTGGAGAATATTCATTATGCCCCACATAAACATGCCATAAGCATATAATCACAATATATGAGGTTGTGTGTAGAAGTATACTTTACAAACGGCTAGCCTAAAGGTAGCTTGAAAGTGGAAGAAATTATTAGGTGATGAGAAACTTGACTTTAGATATAGATCATACTTTGACTATGGTCACTTGGAAACCTCCCATCCAAAGAAAATCCCAGAATCCCATTGAAAGAAAACTCAAAAAGTAGAATCTAAAACCCACTTGATGGAAATGTGCTAAGAATCCATGCCATCTAATATTAGAAGTGGAAGACTCAAAAGAGATGGAATTTAAAGATGAAAAATCAAGTCTGCTTATTTAAATCTACAATAGGGATGAGCAGATTATGAAAAAAACCATTTTAGCATCCCTAGATGGGATGCTAAGAATGATGCCACAAGATTAGGAAATCTAGATGGTAAAAGAATTATGTTTTTAGTTGGAAAGATAATAATACAAAATTATAATAGCTTGCATAAAATTTCATTTTAAAACATGTAGGATTTAATGTCATGGAAATTTTTTTCTATTTTTTTACTTTTGTCTTATTTCTTTGAACCATTGGCTATGGTAATGGTCAATTCATCATAAGGATCAACAATTTCAAATCTTTCAAGGACTTACAATGTTATAGGTACACTAGTTTAAGGCGGATACGTTGGCACTAGACAAAAAACATCTTTTCATTTTTTTATATTATTGTTAGGGATCTCAAGCTTGATTTGTTTTGGCTTTTGGAACATAGCACTTCTAGTATTGGAGCTCTTCTCAAAACAATTCTAGACACAAATAAGCTTTAGAACCCCATGAGGCTAGATACATCCCCAACTTCATATTACGTACTCAAAAAAGTTGTGAGTAGTTTTCAACTTTGTAGGATAGTCAACAAACAATTCCCTTCACAAAATAAATATGCCAAAGAACAATGCAATAAAAAAAACCAATTCTCCTAATGGCTATCGTTATGTTCACATTAACAAAACAAGAGCACCAATCTCTTTCTAAACGGGCCTTTTCTCAATCTCATCTTCCATCACTGATAAAGGTTCTTCATTCTTCATTCTCCACCTTTATTTTAGTCTCTCCTCTTCTACACTAACTCTTGAGTAATCCTGCATAAAAAGTAGTTGGAAATGATAAATCATCATATACATGGTTTACCACACTAATTCCATGTAAACGTTGAATCACTTCCAACTACTTTAGTTAGTAAACTCGTCATATACATTTTCCAACTCAAATGAATATGTAATACATTACAAGCAATCACATGTCTTATGATCACTAGAAGTGCATAACCCAATGAAGCTAACATCATCCTCAAAATATTATCTTGGTATCTATAGTAATAATAATGTCCCGCGATGTATTGAATATAAAATAAGTCAACCATCTATATTTAGGTGACTAAAGTAGGAAAGTTACAAAATAGGGTGTTACAACTCTTTCCCCTCAAAAATATTGTCCCTCAAGTTGAATTGTCTACAAATAAATAGGGATAATTTCCTTTAATTTTATACTGTAATTCCCATTTGTAATCATCCTCTCAATGTTGTTACCAATGATCTTTGACCTAGTGAATTATTTTTCTTTGCAGATGTTACAACTTCTTGCTTAGTTCCTATGATCATTAGGAGTTTGGTATGGAACTCCCTAGTGTCCTTCATGAGGTACACACCTCTCAATGAGGTACACACCTCTCAAGTAATGATACAATAAGTACATTATGAATAGTCATGATAGAAAACATGGTTCCTTATCCCAACACACTAATATCCAAGCCAATATCCAAGCCAATGTGCCCTAGTGAATAGGATTTATCCTCCCATGAGGGGCCATAGTTCGAGATATAAAACATTAGATTATTAGTGATTTAGTTAAGATAGTCATCTTAGTCCATCCTTGTGTTGCATGGACTAACATAATGATATTATTTTACATTAGTAAATTAGTTTATTAGTTTATGAGGGATAGATAATTAGATTATGGACTCATTGTAAGATTACAAGAGTGATCCTTGCCAAATTTATGGAATTATGCTCTCCATTCTAATCTATCTTAATGGTTGGGCTTCATGGACCAACTACACTTGTTTCCTCTAGAAATCTATCACATTTTCTAATTTCTTCAAGCGAATTCAACAAATTTTGTCTTTTGTTATTTTCTTTCTATTGATAGTGAAATTGTTTCTTATGATATGGTATCAAAGCAATGAGGTCTAGACTTACTCCTCCAAGATCTCTTGGCCTAGTGCCCACCTAAGAAATTCTAACGTTTTGGGTTCCTTGAGGATTTCCCTTCACCCCAATAATAGTCTATTTAGATAATTATCTTGGCCCTTGGATTTACCCAACAAACTCAAATTCATCTCACCTATTTAGCTATTTGGTTCCTTAGGTTCCGAGCCCACCCAAATCTGCACTTTGTTGTTTTTTTAGGCTACCCTCCAACCCCAACATCAATCTTGGCTACATATCCTTCTCCCCATCTCATCTTCAATATCATACACTTCCAACACTTCTTAGCTTTCAAATTACTCGCGGTGATTCTCCAAATCCCCTTCATCTCTCAATCCTAAAGTTCTCAAGAACAAAACGTTTTCTTCTCCCAAGATGTTTTTCCTAGTGCTTCCTTGGCACCAACCTTAGATGTTATTCCTAGGGCATGTTATCTCTCCTTATTTTCCCAATCATGTTTCATCTCAACCTCAGCTTGGAATATTGAACTTGTTGTTTAGGCTTCTCTTATCTCTCATGCTCATTTATCCCTCTTCTTCATCATATTTTTCCCATGATACACTAGATCTTCTACAAATAATCCACAAATCACACATCCTCTCCCTTTCTATTCTGAAGTAAGAATCTCCCTTCCCTAGTATAATAGAATATTTGTTGGTTATAAAACAAGTGATTTCTTAGTATTATCTGGTTTTTTTTCTCTTTTTGTTTTTGAAATTTATTTTATATGGATTCTTGCGTTATTTAACTAGCCCATATTAATATAACATTGATCATTAAAATTTATAGACCTGAACAATTCTTAAAGAATGCAAATATTGTCAACTTACATTAATGAATTCAAAAAAACAATAATAAAATTTTGATATTCCATTACATTTTCAAATGAAAAGAATGATTTATTTTTACATGTCAACATTGAAGGGTTAACTATGTCATTACCCTTCAAAGTGAAATGGGACCCTACCCTTCAAATTTGATCCCTGATCGCCAAGGAAAATTGAACACTAGAATAAAGGCACTATTTTCTAGGTGACTAGGAAAGGATCCATGAATAAGTACAAAATCATGCTTTCCTAGATCACTGTCACAAACATTGAGGAGTATGTTAAACAGTTAAAGAGGTTGAATGGTACATAATTTCAACAATTCGTACAATGAGATTTTATAGATAAGTGGCATGAATTTATATGTTGAGCTAAGAACATAATTAGATTTTATTTACTGCTATATCTGTACACAAAAAAATAGAGGAGAATATCGTACAATGCACAAAACTCGAGGATTCCTAACACTTTTTTTAGAGGTTAAATGTTGTCTTTTGTGGTTGAGATAAGTGGTTAAATAATTTTTGAGATAAGTGGTTAAATAATTGTTGGTTAAAAATACTCTCTGACATAGGTTTTCCCCAATTTATTTTTTTGGGGCATTTGCCGAAAAATTGTTCGTCTAAAATTTACGATGTGTGTCCATTTAATTTTTGTTCAAAAGTATATATTTCTTCTAGTGTTCAAGTTTAGATTTGTTTAAGATATTAAAAAATCATTTTTATCAATATAATGTTTAATGGGTGTGGGAATTAAATAATGACGCTTATGTGACTTGAAACCAGGTTGGAGAAATACATATTTTTTACAGCTGGATCTTTTAGATGCAATCAGATTTCTACAAAAACTTCTCCCATTATGGAAATTAATAATGCACTCAAGTTGATAAGAACTATGTCTCACAATACCCGAACTTGTGAATGTACTTGACGTGTAGATTGGGTGAATACATCGCGCATGCAATTCTGGGCATAGAAATTGGACAAGTGATTTTTAATGCATGTCTTACCAAATGCATAAGCAATTTGTAAGTAATTGATTAAAAATTGCATGCACAATTTATAATCTATCTTTCCTGCAATTATTATATCTAGGTCTCTAAAAGACATAGACAATACTCACAACCTCCTAATAGCATGGATATCCCAACTTCGACACCAAGTATACCCTCAAGAAATTATGCTCGATGATTTTGAGACATAGTTCATGACAATGGGTGTCTACAAGCTTCCTTTAGAGACTAATACATATGTTTTCTCCCTCTACAATGTCTAAGTCTCTTATATTGATGCCTAGTACTAAAATCCTCTTAATTGTGCATGCATCCCTATTCAAATTCAAAGGTCCCTAAAGAGGTCATATGTAATGCTTTGAGATGTCATTCTGGGATTTGGAATATTATAAGATTATTTTATGACATAGGGATTAACTTTACTCCATAAACCATGTTTAGGGACTTAAGACCCATACAAAGAGCTATCCTTAATATCCCATTTGATAAACCAATGATACCTTTAGGATTTCATGTGTGCTTATTTGGGACATTGTGCTTGTCCCTAGATACATAGAAGATTCTTTTTAGGTATTAATTCCTAGAATTATCCTTTAATGCCTAATTCCCAATATTTTTCCCTTTATCATGTCCAATTACCTAAGACTCATACATAGTGTTTAACATGTACCCACTCAGAGTATAAAGGTAACTAAGAAAGTTTTTTTTCCGTTTAACATATTATTCTTATCGTAAATGCCTAGAAGATTTCTTAGGGCCTATGCACTAAGTTTATGGATTTGATTATGTACATGGAAACAAGACCCATACCTAGAGCTAAAAAATGTGTAGTGGTTCACATATCCCCAATTGAAGGCCAAATATCCCCTTGAGTAATAATCTATGGTGGATTGAGTTGTGAGTCATGGAAGTTGAGTCCTAAAATCTAACTTTAGAACCTAATTCCTCCTCCACCGACCATGGATAACACATAAACACCTATGCATACTAATAAAAAACTCCTAATGTTACCCACTTTATTCACTTAAAAGTTAAGGATACCCTTAGGAGATCATGTGTGGTGGTTCAAGGTGATGTTATTGACCTTAGATACTAAGAATATTCCTTTAGGTTTTAAGGCATCATTTTCCTTCCTCAACATTCTCTATACCCCCACAACCCATTCCAATTTCTAAAAACATTTTGATAGATCACATACCCTCTCTTAGAGTTCAAAGATATAAAAGAGGGGTCATATGTGGTGGTTTGAATCTAAATTAATATTTACAATATACCTTTAGGGATTAAGGAAAAAGTATCCTCCCCTGAACATGGAAAGGAACTGAGAATCAAACTTAGTGATTGAAACCTAAAACTGGTACCCATGTACCAACTCATAGGAAAATGATACTCTTTAGAGTTCAAGGGTGATCTCTTGATGCATTGTTCTTAAGGTTGGATGCTTAGAATATTACTAAGGTGCTAAGTATTATGTTCCTTCCTTAATCATATCTAGGGCCTTATGACCTATCCTTGGTGTTCAAATCCTTATAATGATTCCTGATAGCCACTCAAAGGTTGAATATCTAATAAAATGTTCACATATGGTGGCTTGAGGCATTGTTCATTGACCATGATATTTAGAAGCTAACTTTTAGACCTAATACCCACATTTCATCATTTGAACTTTAATTAGGCCTCAAGATTTATACCTAGTTAAAAAAAATATTATGGTGTGTAATCTACCCAAACCATAGTATAGGCACAATAACTCAAAAATGGACTATTTGGACACATAGACAATGAGATTTCCACAAAACTAAGCTTTAATAAGATTAAGTTTATCACCCATCAAATATTTCACCAAAAGAGTATAATTAATGTCCCTTTTTGGTGGGAGTCATGGTACTTCATCTAGAAACACATATTTACACTCTTGCAACAACCAATGATCTTCTATATTTGGTCCTTTTTCCTCTAACGAATCTTATATATGGTATAAATATAGCTGGAAACCTTCATTTAAAAACTTCCTTAACTATAAGGATGAAATATGCCTTACTAAAACTTGCTTGGGAATCCCTTTTACCACTCTTGACCTTCCCTCTTAATCTATGCGTTCAAGGACCTTTTCATAGAGGTCTACCTTGATTCTAATGTTTTCCAACTAATTCATACCAATAAGAGAATCATAAGACCCTAATGGTACGACATAAAAATTTAATTTTGTGTGGAGTCCATTAAACTCTATTGAGAACTCCATCACTAGTTCACTTACTCTTTTATTTGTGCTAGTGGCTAATTGAACTAGCCAAGACTTATCATGCTTCATTTTTCTAAGAGAACAAATCTTCGATCAATCAAAACATAAATAGATTTCTTAGCAATCTTACCTTCAACTTGCACCACTACTAATTGATGATACGCTTGATGGTTATCCAATGCTTCATAAACTCAAGGAGTTTCCCTTTCCATATACTCCATTGTAACTTTGTCTTCTTCTTATTGAATTAAGACACATCTTCAAAACATATTATTATTGTATTTATCTTATTGTATTTGTTATGCATGTCAAAAACCCAAATTTTCACAAAAATTTAAAATTTTGAAAATACCTAAAATGCTGAGAATGCGGTTTACTAACAGCTAACAGTTATCTATAAAAGAAATAGTTACCAGATTAGTTAATACATAATATTGATTAAGTAACTTAGCATTCTATTTTTTTGATACAATGTTAGGTTTAACTTATGGAATAATTCTTCTTTCAATTTGCTGATGAGTTTTAATTTGCGACAAGTAGGTGGAACTGTCTTTGGATTCTGGGGCTTACTTAGTGTTTAAGCCAATGTAGAAAGCTTACTTGTTCTTACAGGTTTTACAGGTATGAATGATCGAGTAACACCTTTAATTCCATAAAGCATCCAGCTATAATTCTACTTGCAAAATAAATAGCTTAGTAATTAAGCTATCCTATATCAAGCTACTTCTATGAGGTAAAACAAGTAGTTTTGATTCCTTCAATTATTCTTGTAAACGAAATACCTGTAAATGAGTTCTTTCTTAAATGTAAGTAGCAACAGTAAATACTTTCCTTGATTCACAACTTGTGATCTTTTTGTAAGTTATTTTCACTTATAGTGCATAACCTGTACTGCTATAATGATTGTTTTCTCGGTACTATACACTATCAACTTATAGTAATAGTATAACCCACTGCTTGATATTCATCTTCTGTGATGAAGATTACTGCCTGTAAGGTTCTAACATTACAGTGAAGCATGTGGTCCTAAGGACTTAGAATCTAGTGGGATTGTTCCACTTTTGTTTCCTATATTTTTTTTCTTTCTATAATACTTCTCTTGAATTGAGCTACTAACCACAAACAGTTTACTGAGGTCAAATTCTTAATGAAAGATTTATTTACCACGTCATGCAAGCACGAGATAGTTCTAAAATTATGTTACTAATAAAAAACATGGTGAAACTAATAGTACATGCTATGTTTGAGTAAAATAACCAAAAGCTATTAAACTTTCGTTGATTTGAGCTATGTAAAGAATTTATAAAAAAGTTTCCATATAACACATAGCCAACATCCTAGTATTTGTCACCCACTGAATTTATGGTTTTTCTATGATACTGACCCACACACATAAACTCTCTTGTTTATAAGATATCCACATTAACAGTAATTCTGGTTATAAACAAGTAAAATTTACAGAGTTCATGATTCTATTAAAACTATGTTGTGTACATTTATAAAGTCACAACATAAAAGTTGGTAGTAACAAGATTAGCCATGCATAGATTATTAGGATACTTTATAATAAAAATCATAGTTTTGCTAGGTGATTAAATAGCTCTTTACTTGGTATCTCCCCAAAGTATCAGATGATTTCTCCATAAACAAAGTTACGATAAGCACAAGACTTACCTATATTCATAAATGTAATATCAATGCTATGATGAAATGAATATAGGATTAGCGATGAACTAAAGCTTTCATGCATAAATTACTTTGAGAAAAACTATAGTTTATAAGGGTGCATTGATTTCATGGTCAACGTAAGCTTATTATGAATAAACATATTAATTATAAAGTTCACATTGTAACTTGATATTGTAAAGGGACGAGGCATTAGACCACTCCATTGATTGATTTATGTGTAAGGTTTTGTATTAAAAAAATCATAGGCTTTGAAATCATCATCGTTTTGAACTATACTAATGACTATATGATAACCTTGTCAACGATTAGAGGGTTCATGGTTTATGCCCATGCAATCGTAGGTTGACATATATATAATAACGTGGAAAATTTGAATGATTATAATACTTATATGAATGTTCATAGAATTATAATTTAAATCATTGTAAATCATTTACATGCAGGGACTATAGCGTTGACACACTGCATGGTTAAAAATCTAAGTGACTACGTGTTTTCTTCTCGGCCAAGTGTTGGAAGTATAAGAGTTTGTGTAACCCTATTCTTTGTCATTCTCCTCCATGGTTCTCAGGCCTTCGAGCCACTCTACAACTGTTTCTGTGGCCACCATGCTTACCCTACTGTGAATTTAACAAGCTTCGAGTCCTGGTTTAAAATGTTCAATTTATCTTCTTCATTCTCAAACTCTTGTTTGCATTGTGAGTTTACCTTAGCAATGTAGAAATTCAGGCCAGCAGTAGATTAATTTTACCCACAACAATTATCAATTGATCATGCAAAATTGCTAACAATGGAGACTGAATATGGAGCTGTAACACAAAATTATATTAACTAAGTGTACAATAGCCAACCCTGTAATAACATAGGTTGCTAAATATATAGAATACATCAAGAGGTCGAATGCATAAGGAGGCATCCAAAACTAGCATAAAGCAGGCTTACTCAAAATAGGAAAATCCCCCATAGGTGTAAAAAGCTGATCCCAAATCTGTCATGGAGCTCACGAATTGGCAAGGGCACATGGGCAAGCTAAAGAGTAGTGGAATGGCAGCTCATACATGCTTTTGCATGGAGAAAAGAGTGGAGGATGAAGAGGACAAAAAACTAGTTCACCTCACCTAGTCTTGCTTTCCTATGTGCCTTAAAACACTGAAAAAGTAGGCAGTAAAGTAGAAAAAGTAGATAGGCACCTAGGAGGCTAGGAATAAAGCAGATTTGATTCCTAAGGATTTCCCAAGTGCTACATGGGTCAAATATGGTAAGTTTGACCTCTATGGATAGGCAATTAGCAACTTGCACAAGGTGGGACACATGAACTAGGCAAATAAGACAAAAATAAATGAATTAATGTCTAAGTGGGTAAACTATGGGTTGATTATTCTAACACCCCCCCTTAAGCCTGACTTTATGAGTAATAAATCAAAAAATACAGGGCCTAGAAACAAGGCTTAGTCACCCTTTTACATACTGCAAGTCCATACAACCAAGGAAAGAGGCAAAACCAACTTGGGAAAATCCTCCCTTAAACATGGACTGTAAAACAAAATTGTAGAATCTTGTCTCCACTCATGCCCTTACAGCATGATCAACAATCCCCAGTAGTGATTTGAGATTGCTGAAGGTCTTCTCACAAAATGCTTTGGTGAAGATATCAGCTACTTGTTCTGAAGATGAACAAAAGAGTAGGTGAATGGTGCCATCATGCACAAGCTCTATGATGTAGTGCATGTGAATCTCAATGTGTCTGGTTCTCTGCTTCTGAACTGGATCTTTGCAGATTCGAATGGTACTCTGGTTATCACAGTAGATGGTAGTTGAGTACTCAGGTTCGAAACCACACTCTCCAGGTAAACCCTGCAACCATAAACACTGAGTTGCTGCATTAACAACTCCTCTGTACTCAGCTTCTGTAGATGAGAGTGCAATGGCACTCTGTTTCTTGCTTGACCAGATGATTGGCCCTTTTGCAAGCATGAACACATATCCTGAAGTGGACTTTCTGTCTATGCTATCACCTGCCCAATCACTGTCAGTAAATCCAATCAAATCAAGATCAGATTTTTCCTTATAGAGGATCCCATGTGTCCTTGTTCCCTGAACAAAGTTGAGGATCCTTTTGGCTGCTTTCCAATGGATCTCATGAGGCTGATCCATGAATCTAGAAGCCACACTTACTGCATAACAAATATCAGGTTGAGTATGTGTCAAATACAATAAACATCCAATCAATTGTCTATACAGTGTATTGTTTACCATCGGTGGAGAATAATCTTCCTCCAGCTTCACTCCTGAAAGGAAAGGAGTTTTGTTTGCTTTGTAGTCTTGCATTCTGAATTTGATCAGCAAATCCAAGGCATACTTGGACTGGTGCACCTTTATTCCAGCTTTGGTTTGAGCAATCTCAAGCCCCAGAAATTGACTTAAGAGCCCCAAATCTGTCATGGAGAAGGCTTGGTTCATAGCTCCTTTTAAGGAAGCAATCTCAGCCTGTGAGCTTCCTGTAATGAGGAGGTCATCAACATATAACACAATGATCATTAACGAACCATTAACAGACTTCAAATAGACATTTGGATCTGATTTGCACCGAACAAAATTCAGAGATAGCAAGAAGCTATCTATCTTGGCATACCAAGCCCTGGGGGCTTGCTTTAGCCCATACAATGACTTTCTCAACCTGCACACAAGAGAAGGGTTAGTAGCAAAACCTTGAGGCTGCTGCATATATATCTCCTCAGTGAGATCTCCATTCAGGAAGGCACATTTTACATCCATATGATGTACCTCCCATTGCATTGAGGCTGCAATGGCTAGAGCTATCCTGATGGAATCCATCTTTGCCACTGGGGAAAAGGTCTCATTGTAATCGATGCCATGAACCTGTGAGTAGCCTTTAGCTACCAATATAGCCTTGTACTTCAGTGGTGAACCATCAGCAGCAAACTTGGTCTTATAGACCCACTTACACTGGACTAACTTTCTTCCAGGAGGAAGATCCACTAGCTCCCATGTGTTGCTCTTCTGGAGTGAGCTGAACTCCTCCTTCATGGAAGCTTGCCATCTTGGATCTCCTACTGCTTCTTCATATGTTTGAGGATCAGACTCCACCATCAAATAGCATTTTTCAGCAAACATAGGATCCTTCATGCACAGACCACTCTCAAATTGAGATCTAGTCCTCCTTGGGTCATTGGGATCCCCAGCTAGCTCTCCTGCTGCATGTAGTGTCTTGGCTGCCCATTTAGGCCTTATGGGGCTGTTTGGGTCTGCAATAAACTCATCTCCATTAGACAAATTAGAATCAACATGTCCAACAAACTCTTTACTTACTTCTTGAGGTTCAGGTGGTGAAGAGGCTTCACCAACTTCCACTTCTGCAAGGGGTTCTTCTTCAAAATGAACACACCTTTCAATGAAGTATTTGTTTGTGCTCGAGTTTATCAAATTGCACCCTTTTGAATCTTCAGAGTATCCAACAAAAATACACTCTTGGCTTTGGGGTTGCAAATCCTTCCTCTTCTCTGTCGGGATTCTAGCCCATGCCTTTGAGCCAAAAATCCTGAAATGGGTCACATCTGGCTTGTGCCCACTCCATGCTTCGAAGGGAGTCATGCCATCAAGCTGTTTGTGAGGCACCCTATTCTGGATATAGGATGCACAGTTGATAGCTTCGGCCCAGTACTTTGGTGGCAAATTTTTGGCCTCCATAATGCATGTTGCCATCTCCTTCAGTGATCTGTTCTTCCTCTCAGCAACACCATTTTGCTGGGGTGTGTAAGGGATAGAATGCTGCATCTGAATACCTACATCTGCACAATAGTTAATAAACTCAGACTTGACATACTCACCACCATTGTCAGATCTGAGGACCTTGAGTTTCCTTCCACACTGGTTTTCAACCAAAGCCTTAAAGACTTTGAATAGGACAAAAACTTTAGACTTGTGTTTCATGAAGTGAACCCAACAATACCTGGAAAAATCATCAATAAAGGTCAATGCATATTTGGCCTGACTCATGGACATATGAGGGAATGGGCCAGCAACATCACTATGAATCAGCTCGAGGGGTGCAGAGGTTCTCTCATGACTAGCTTTCTCAAATTTGTGCTCTGGGTGTTTTCCTAGGATACAACCTTGGCAAACTCCTTTGGAAAATTTTATCTTGGGCAACCCTATGACCATTTATTTCTCACTATGATCAGACAGATACTTGTAATTTAGATGGCCAAATATTTCATGCCATAGCTTGCTAGCTTCATTAGCATGGATAAGAAGAACAAAGGGGTTTGAGTAAGGTAGGAAGTGTGAGAACATGTATACCTTTTGAGCATGATTTGCAACTCCTTTTGCAATGAATCTACCACTTGAGATTTCTGTGATCTCAACTTCATTGGGGGAGAATATGACTTTCTTAGGAGACCCAGTGTGGTTCATCTGGTACACTGACAAGAGGTTGGAGGCGAGACCAGGGACATACAACACATTGTTGAACTGACCATGATCAAGATCTATCCTTCCTTTGCCTTTACTTTCAGTGAGAGAGTCATCTCCCAGTACAATAGATGGTACTTTTGACATATCCAATGAGGAGAAGGCCTCCTTAGTCGAAACCATGTGTCTTGAAGCTCCAGAATCAATGATAAAACTGGGTGAGCTTGATGTGCCAGCAACTAGAGCATGAACTCTCTCTCTGTCATCTGAACTTGATCCTCCTTCTCTCTTCTTTGAGCTTTCTGGAAGGGAGATGCCATTCTTCTCCAGCAGTTGAGTTAGCATGTCTATTTGCTTTTTCATACAAGATCTTTTAGTATGATTGCCCTTATTGTAGTATGAGCACTTGTTCATTTCACCTTTGTTTTTCTTCTTCTGGGTATTTTTCTTGGGACCTTGTTGATCCTCTGGAGACTGCTTCTTGTCTCTCTTTTGCTCAGGTGGGTTTTTAGATTTCTTTTTGCTTTTTGAATCCACCCTTGAATCTCCAGCAATCAAATCTTGATCTTTGGATGGTTTGATGGTGCCCATCATCACCAGCTTGTCTTGTTCTTGTGTGAGAGATTCCATGAAATCTGCAAGGCTAGGCATCTTCCAGGTTCGAGCTGTGAGTTTTGTGGCATAGAAGGTCGAAACAAAGACTGAGTAGTCAGGTCCTAGCTTCGAGAGGATGGCCAATATGAGCTGATCATCTTTCTTTTCGATACCACACTGCTTCAGCTGCAAAACTAGTGCTTTGAACTTGGAGAAATATAGCTGCAGGGATTCAAAGCTACTAGGACTTAGAGAAATCAGCTCATTTTCGATCTGATGTCCCCTCATCTCATCTATCTTTCCAAAAATATCAGAAAGATTCTCCCATACTTTATCTGGTGAAGTTAATCCATCGAGATGGAAAAGGAGGTCTCGGGAAATACTGAGACATAGGAGGCCATAGGCCTCATCTCTCCGATTGTGCCATTTGATCTTCTCTGCAGCAGCATTGGGCTCTTCTTCTGTAGCCATAGTCACCCTGTAGAGGCCTTTCACTCTCAACAGTATCTCCATCTCTGCTTTCCATTCAAATAAATTGAAAGGAGTCAAGATAGTTTTCTGTGATTGATCCATAGCTCTAGAAAATCTGTCCTGACTGTCAGTAGAAGGCTCCCAGTCTTGATGTCGAACCTGCGAAACAATTTTTGAAGGAGAGTAACAACCTACAATGGCTCTGATACCATGTAGAAATTCAGGCCAGCAGTAGATTAATTTTACCCACAACAATTATCAATTGATCATGCAAAATTGCTAACAATGGAGACTGAATATGGACCTGTAACACAAAATTATATTAACTGAGTGTACAATAGCCAACCCTGTAATAACATAGGTTGCTGAATATATAGAATACATCAAGAGGTCGAATGCATAAGGAGGCATCCAAAACTAGCATAAACCAGGCTTACTCAAAATAGGCAAATCCCCCATAGGTGTAAAAAGCTGATCCCAAATCTGTCATGGAGCTCACGAATTGGAAAGGGCGCATGGGAAAGCTAAAGAGTAGTGGAATGGCAGCTCATACATGCTTTTGCATGGAGAAAAGAGTGGAGGATGAAGAGGACAAAAAACTAGTTCACCTCACCTAATCTTGCTTTCCTATGTTCCTTAAAACACTGAAAAAGCAGGCAGTAAAGCAGAAAAAGCAGATAGGCGCCTAGGAGGCCAGGAATAAAGCAGATTTGATTCCTAAGGCTTTCCCAAGCGCTACATGGGTCAAATATGGCAAGTTTGACCTCTATGGATAGGCAATTAGCAACTTGCACAAGGTGGGACACATGAACTAGGCAAATAAGACAAAAATAAATGAATTAATGTCTAAGTGGGTAAACTATGGGTTGATTATTCTAACAAGCAAGATTTTGTTGAGGGCCATGAATTAAAGCTTATGGTCTAGCCTGTGAGTGGCTTTTGGTTCGTTCCTACACGACCTGCCTGTAGGGATAATTTTAAGGAGTTACCTGCTGCTACTAGTAGTGGCTGGTGCATGCGTTTAATTTGGCTCTGTCACAGGGAAAAATGAAGGTTTGGTTCTTGGTCTCGCTAGTGGTGGTGCTATTGTTTCTGAGTGGCTACATAACCTTCACTTCTAGGTATGTAATTGTTTTTAACATTTTTAAGACTTAACCTTAACTCGGTTTACAGTATGAAGCATAAATTTAATTATTGTGGTTTCTCCCCCTTGAAAGTAACGATTCACACCTCTCTTGGTAGCTAGTGCAAACGAGTAAAGGCTAGCACACTAACTACGGGTAAGCCCTGGATAACCAATGGCATTCCAATATTGTTCAGTCCTTAAGGGACAGTGTTTGGTTGGAAGGTTAAGGCCTGCTAGTGAACTTTCATGGGTTACTGTTCTTCGATACTTGTTTAGTTTTGCTAAACCCTTGCTGTTAGCAGGGTACTCCGGCTTATGACGTGACTTGTAAATGTTGTGCTTACTTGTTTTTATATACTGTTATGTTAATAGATCTTGCGGCTTGTCAAGCCACACTCTGTTTAGTTTTTAAGCATAGAGATTATCTCTCTTGAGCTCGAACTCAATTAATTTTTATGCTCTTACTGTAATTTTGTATACTAGGGTTTTTACCCTTATTCGACTATGTAATGGAAAAATTTATTGTTTAAATTTATCTTGCATTAAATTTATTATTATAACCTATTATGTTATTTCTTTCTATTATAATAATTTTTTTATAAGCTCAGATATTCGAGCAAGGGTTATTCCTATAAGTGACGTGTATGAAATAATTTCTTTATTTTATCTTTTTAAGTTTCAGTTTAACAATAAATTTTTAACTTAATTGTTGTTATAGGTATATAGTATTATAATTCCAATGTTATCTTTCTCTCTCCTTAAAGGACTGTAATAATATGCAATAGTTTTATTGTTCAGAATACGAAATAATCCAGCACCTTGGATTATTGCTTAACTGATTATTAATTACAATGTTAATACTATCAGGGTTTCGACCTTGTACTTTCTTTTATAATTAACTTTTGTTTAGCTTATTTAAATGAATTAGTTCATTTATAAATAATATTTATTAAATGTTATTTACCATTGCATTCAGTCTATTTTATTTAAATAAATACATAGATAGGTTTTGTTATTGTTTCCTTGTTACAATATTATAATTCCTTGTTACAATATTATAAATTGTTGTAGTTAATTTGTTTATAAAAATAACTATGCTAGTATTACCCTAATTGAAATGTGAACATTTGTAGATATAGTTAAACAGTATGAACAATAAAATAAACTATGTAAAACAACTTGATTCTTTCTTCACAGAAATAAATGAGTGCTTTATCTAAGTTAATTCTTTTACCTATGTTACAGGTTAATAGTATCATTTTACAGAATACAGTTTTGAATAAGAACAATAACCTATTTACTATAATAACTTGTTAAAGAAATAAACCTACTGTTTGTAAAGTATTATGGTTATTTCTTTGCTAGCATTCTTATTACAATAATCTGGTTTAAACAATAAACTTAATTAGATAGATTAATATTCTTTCCTGAAAACAACTATATACATAAATAAATTATTCCATTATTCTGAAATACATAATAACTTTATTCAATCCATATTTCTATCATATCCTTTTATTTAAAATATACTTCCTGTGCTAGAGTACGGTCTGGTCCATTCCAGATGAGGAAAAACATAGGTTAGGATTATTTTCATCAAATACAGATTCAATATTCAAATAACTAAAGGATTTCAAGCTCTATCAGTTCACTACAAAACATGTAATCATTCATTAATCCTTCATTCTTAGATATAAACTTTTAACATAGTAAATAAAAGACTGTAGAACCTGTTTAAGCTGGTCAACAACAACGTTGGGAGGCCATTCCTCCCTACCAACTCCTAGAGAGTGCTCAAAAAATGTCTTCTTAGGACCCCTGAGCTTGTTCCTAGTCTCCTTGGCTGAGAACTAGTGGAGCAAGCAACAAATACTAGTCCAATGAGTCAATACTAACTCTGCACTCATCAGTAAGATCCTTCAGCTGAAAAGATACACTAGATCACTTTCTGTAGTTTACCCCTCAAACACCTTCCACAAATTCCCTTCCCAATGAAATCCTTTGAAGTACATTCACCTGAATGATTCTCTTCTTAGAATGAGCAGCCTCAGCTCTCTTCAATGGGCATTTTTATTAAGATTGCCTAGGTCTTTTTTTGGGTTAGTTGTCATTAATTGAGCCACCTGCTCTGATCCCACTAGGATTGGGGGATCACGACCCCAAATGTAGGGAGGTTTCCACCTGCAACATTGGAAGTGATTGAGGATGCTGCCACTTGTCTATTTGCTCTCCACCCAGTCTCCTCCACCAGCTTGACTAGTAAACACTCTTTTAACAGCTCTCCCAAGCTGTTGTCTCCACTTTTATTTATTTATAATTAAAATATTCAGAATTACATTCAACATCCTTGACTCTGCTGAGTCATCAATTACAACTTAGCATAAAATTTAACATATTGTCTTGAAATAAAATCAAATATGATAATATTATTTTTGCAAAATTGGGGCATGTGACAATGCAAAACCCTAAAAACAACAATTTTATATTCTATTTGTAAAATATCTAATGACAGATCAAAAAATAAAATGATATTGCATTTTATCCTCACAAAAAAGACAAGTCGACCCCATAAGTAAAAGTCACCTAGAAAACAACTGTAAATAGAGGGGTTTCCCTCCTGATTTGAGGCTTACACTCACAACAAGCGAGTTCAAGGAAGAGGTTCACTCCTGCTAAGAAGACGATCATTTTGGGATCTATAAGACTTAAAATACATCTATCTATTGATCTAGGGTTTGTCCAAAGTTTCTCTATCATTTTGTAAGATATCTCTAAGCTTCTTGTTAACATTGTGACATTGTACTTGGTTAATGAATCTATACCAAGAAGTTATGGTAGGTTTTTCTCGTGAGAGGGTTTTCCTAGGATAAATATTTGTGTATTTGTGTATACTATTGAATGTATTTATTTCAGTAATCCTTATGATTGCAATGATTATTATGTGATAAGTTAAATTAATGAAAGTCTAACATAATATCATGTAAGTCAAAATTAAAACATGGCATCAGATCTGTGATAAAACAATTCAATGCAACAATCGTAACAAATGCAACAACTGTAAATACTAGAGATTAGGGACTCTTACTTCTATTGTTTCCATCCATATATTAAGATAAAATTTAGGATATTTGAAATATCCCTAGGAGGGTGCATCTTTCTGTGGAGGCAGAATTCAAATCCGATGATTTTCATTTTTGGCCTAGTTTCTACTAAATCAGGAAAACTAGACCTTCTAGTTTTTCCTATTATGTGCACATATATGAGTGAAAAGAAGACTCAATAAAATCTCCTTGGGAGGGAGAATATTTCCATTGGATCATATTCTCCATTGAAGAACTTTCAATTTTGACCCTCTTCCTGCTAGGGTTTATGGAACCAGATTTTACAAGATGACAAGCAACACCAAGGTTGATGAGAAGCTTGAAGGGGTTGATAACTTCAGAGTGTGGAATTATAGTGTAATATCCCCGGTTTTGACCCCAGTAACATTAAAATATACATGATGTATATTTTGTAATTAATCGTGGTGTGGAGCTAAAGGAAAAAGCCCCACCATCGATTTGGTTGTGTATGTCTCGGTAATAGGGATTGTTGCCAATGGTATATCGTGCTATCCAGCACACTATAGTTTTGGAATCATGTAAATATGCACATCAATTAAAATAAACCTATAGCTACTAGCTATGACGGTGCAACATTAAATGAAAAGGGCATGATTCCTAAGGTTAAGGGGGGCTTGTCTAAACCGTGGGAGGAGTTTCCATGTGTCGACCACCCACTAAACTTCTGTTGTTTGATTAGTTGGAAGAAGTCATGGTTGGGGAGTGGTGGGTGGTAGGACTACCAGTATTTGCCCCACGTACACTCAACTAGCAAGCTCGCTCTTCCTCATGCGGAGGGCAAGGGGGCGGTTACCACTCTCTCCACTCTTCCACTCGTGGTTTTTGTCTTGACCATATCATGCATGCAGGGGTTGGTCTGTTCTCCCTTCTCTCACTGATTACTAGTATCCATGGTTCTTCACTGTGAGAGGGGCTATGTTCTTTCCCCGACCTGTGAAGAGGATCGATTTTCCTTTTGTATTATCGGACTGTGTGTATGTGTGTTACCAATTAAGAAAAAAAAATTAACTTTACTCCATAAACCATGTTTAGGGACTTAAGACCCATACAAAGAGCTATCCTTAATATCCCATTTGATAAACCAATGATACCTTTAGGATTTCATGTGTGCTTATTTGGGACATTGTGCTTGTCCCTAGATTCATAGAAGATTCTTTTAGGTATTAATTCCTAGAATTATCCTTTAATGCCTAATTCCCAATAATTTTCCCTTTATCATTTCCAATTACCCAAGACTCATACATAGTGTTTAACATGTACCCACTCAGAGTATAAGGGTAACTAAGAAAGTTTTTTTAGGTTGTTTAACATATTATTCTTATCGTAAATGCCTAGAATCTTTCTTAGGGCATATGCACTAAGTTTATGGCTTTGATCATGTACATGGAAACAGGACCCATACCTAAAGCTAAAAAATGTGTAGTGGTTCACATATCCCCAATTGAAGGCAAAATATCCCCTTGAGTAATAATATATGGTGGATTGAGTTGTTAGTCATGGAAGTTGAGTCCTAAAATCTAACTTTAGAACCTAATTCCTCCTCCATCGACCATGGATAACACATAAATACCTATGCATACTAATAAAAAAACATCCAAGTCCATAGGCGATCCCAAGGCTTGCAAAGCGATGCAGGATCCTGTGGACCATCGAGGAAACACACAATACATATAAGTATTGGATTATTTTGCAATTCTTGCTTATGAATATGCATGTGTATATGATTTGGTTATGATGTTTTAAGCTCTTGTTTAAGAGGTAAAAACCAATGGGAATAAACTAAACATGTGAATCTATTCAATGTTTGAATATAGGTATCGCTGGAAGCGAGGAATACAAAAGCATCCTAGAGGTGCATGTGGACATTTGACTATCCTGAAGAGCTTAGAATGAGAAGTAATGAAAAAGGTGCTAGTGAGGTTGTGAAGGTCCTAGCAGCCTAGACAAACCATGTGGGGAGGCTCCATGGTTGAGAGGTCTAAAATAGACTGGAGACACTAAGTGTCATGACCAAGAGGGATTGGTCCAGCATTCATGGTGAAGTGAAAGAGGTTGAGAGAATGAAAAGCCACAGTGGTGGTGTAGGTTCCAGGATGGAACAAAACAAAGAGGGGAAAAACTCTTGCTACTCTCTCTTGTCTTTTTATTATATATATTTATATATATTTATGCATTGTGGAAACAAAATATTGTTGAATGCATGTATGACTGAAAATGGAATGTGTGTATTTGTTTAAAGTAAATTGTGAATCCTGGAATAATTAATTCCCTGCCCAAGAATGGACATGAATGAGCTCATGTGCCTGTTGGGAAAGCATGAAAAATATGAAAGTCTCCTTGATGAGACATGGACTGTCATGCCAATTGGGCAATTAATTGACTAATATTTAATGCCTATATTATGCTTGGTCTAATAGAATTTCAATGATGCATTTCATAGGTGAGAAAGGTGAAATCCATTGGTGCACATTGATCATGGTAGCAGACCAAAAGCTACTGGACTTGGCTGGAAGTCTCGTTCAAACGATTTCCAGGACCCAAGAGAATCTTGGAGAGATGCTCAAGATACAGAAAAGGAAAAATGAGATGAACCACCAGATTTTGCAAGACTCTATTGGTTTGCAAAAGGAGGTGAAAATACTTCTGGGAGAAATCTGTAAAGGCAAGGAAAGTGGATCAATGATGGGACATTCTTCCAAGAAATTCATTAAGAAACGTTCCAGGCATGAATACTCAAAGGAAATTGAGCAAGTAAAGATGAAGTAGCTAGCGAAATGTTGGAAATGAAGAGGAAATCATTTACGTCGGGACTGCCCAACGAGCGAACATAAAGAGGGCAATAGCCACAAAATTCCTCGACTTGGGGATGAGCTGAAAGCTAAGAACCAACAAGAGAAGCTCAGGGAAGCTGAGGGGTTTGGTCCTGAAAGTTCAAGTAAATAATTGAACATGGGACAGATCTGCAAAATTTTGAAATTTTGATGTGCAAATTGTATATGCATTCCTATGTATTGGAACACCGAGGACGGTGTTATTCCAAGGGGGAGGGGATTGTAATATCCCTAGTTTTGACCCTGGTAACATTAAAAGATACATGATGTATATTTTATAATTAATCGTGGTGTGGAGCTAAAGGAAAAATCCCCACCATCGATTTGGTTGTGTATGTCTTGGCAATAGGGATCGTTTCCAATGGTATATCGTGATATCCAACACATTATAGTTTTGGCATCATGTAAATATGCACATAAATTAAAATAAACCTACAGCTAGCTACGACGGTGCAATGTTAAATGAAGAGGGCATGATTCCTAAGGTTAAAGGGGGGTTGTCTAAACCGTGGGAGCCATTGGGAGTTGCCATGTGTCGACCACCCACTAAAATTTTGCTGTTTGATTAGTTGGAAGCAATTATGGCTGGGGAGTGGTGGGTGGAAGGACTGCCAGTCTTTTCCCCACATACACTCCACCAGCAAGCTCTCTCTTCCTCATGTAGAGGGCAGGGGGATGGTTACCACTCTCTCCACTCTTCCACTTGTGGTTTTTGTCTTGACCATATCATGCATGTAGGGGTTGGTCTGTTCTCCTTTCTCTCGCCAATTACTGGTATCCGTGGTTCTTCACTGTGAGAGGGGATACGTTCTTTCCCTGACCTATGAAGAGGATCGATTTTCCTTTTGTATTATCAGACTATGTGTATGTGTGTTACCCTCATGATTTTGTGGTCTACGTACCTATTTTCCCCTGTCCAATATTGAGAATCAGAATTCTCTTTCGTTTTCAAGCTGTGTAATGTTCTCGTGGCTTAGCCATGAGATCGGTTGCTGTTCTTCCCCTGAAACTGTGGCTTGTTGTGGTTTTCCCCCACATTATTCATTGTTCTGAATGCAATCGTATTTTGGATGCCGCTGAGTTGTTTCGGCCATGCTAGGGTCAAAAAAAACTCTGATCATCTTATTTGGCCTGAGTTGTGTTCACCCTTTCGTTTGGGTTGTCACCATGTTATCTTTATTTTCCTCATAGAGCTGTGAGCTATTTGTTTTACTGCAACATGTAGTGGTTTGTATTCAGACTGTTGAGAGTAGGATTAGAGGCTGGGTATTCTTGAGAAAACTAGTGTTTGGAGCCACTGAGACAGAGTTAGACTACTGGCTTTCTTCTCCACAACCCTTGAAGAGTATTGAAAAGGGAAGTTAGGGCCTGAGGGACTATGAAGCAGAGAAAGGACCGATTCTTGTTGATGGGTGTGTGGATGTCTTAGAAGTCAGGTTAACTCTGGTGTAGGCATCCTTAGCTCTCCATTGAGGTCACCAGCTTAGCATTTAGCCTTTCCTAGCTCCTTGACGGCCTGATAAACCCTACTGTGTGGGCTTGGCTGATTTGTGTACCTGGGCTATGTGTAAGCCTAATTTGACCCTTATTCCTTGAGGGATCATGCCCAGCTCGGGGGTGGCAGTGTTGCTGAGAGATTGATGAGCACCCTGGCCTATGGTTGGGTGGAACGTTGCAGCGACGTAGCTGGTTACATGATGAATTGTTTTTAAGATGAGTATTCTTGACTATTCCGTCTCTGCATTTATACTTACTGATTAATGAATATGATGAACATGTGCTATGCTTGAATGAACATATGTTTGTTTCTGCTATGTATATGAAGGATTTTGCATCTTAGTATGTTTTATGTTTTAAGCTTTACATTTCAGCATTATATGCATGTTCATGTTCATGGGGTTATTTGCCCGAAGGTTTTTGTTTGTTTGGTAGCGTCCTCTCGTTGGCTACAATAGGTCGGGGACGTTACATATATAATTCACTTCATCCTAGAATAAAATTTCTTGGAAAAATATTTTTAAGAAGAGGTTGTAGAGAGAGAGGGAGATGAAGCTAAGGAAAAGCACATGAACAACATGATTAAAGAAAAGAGAATCATTGCATATTCTATCAAAGATCATTTGAATCATCATGTCACATCTTCAAATAATTGAGAGGAAATGTTTGATGCATTTACCAAGTTGTATGAATGAAATAAATCAATTGGAATATGACACTAAGAACTCAGCTAAATAATGTGAGGATTTAGAACTTAGAAACGATCCAATCCTACTTCACAAGGGTAACTCAAATCAATGAACAATTTGAAGCCATTGGAGATATAGTCGAAGAAGCTGAAATAGTGATGACTACATTAAATGTCCTCCCAAGGTATTTGGAATCATTTATTTAAGGAATATGTTTTATAATAAATATAACAAAGTTTAGAAGACTATGGGAAGAATGCACTCAAGAAGAATCTAGACAGGTAGCAAGAGAATAAAAGTTGGGTAATGATGAAGATCAAGAATGAAAAGAGTAGAAAATAAGTTCATCCCTCAAAGAAGTATCCAAAGTTTCATAAGTATAAAAGGACTCAAATGGAATACTCAAACATCATATGCTACAACTTCCAGAAGATGGGACTCTATTGCAAGATATTGTCCTCAAATAAAAGACCCGATCAAAAAAGGAAGTAATAAAATACATCATGCTCATGTTGCAGAAGATGATGAACTTGTTCAAAATAAAATAAGAGAATATGATTCAAGTGAAGAAGAATATGTGCTAATATCTGCATTTACAGGGACTCTCACTTTGGAAGTGAAACTTGGGTTGTTGATAGTGGTGCTTCTAAGCACATGACTAGTTACAAGTATTCCTTCTCACGTTTTATTCAGAAATATTCATCTCACAAACTGAAGCTTGGAGATGATTATTAGTATCCCATTAAAGGGGTAATAGAATCCTCCTACAAGTTGGATTCTAGATATCTCATGAAGATGAAAGTCTTTCTATATGTATGTATTTTGAAAAAAGACCTCCTATCCATTTCAAAATTGGATAAGAAGGGATAGAGAGTTTCCTTTATTCATGGAGAAGTTCTCATGTGGCCAAAAGGAAATACCATTGATGATACAGTTGTGATTTGTGTTGAAGAAGGAGGACTATATAAATTGAAGAGACACTCATATTCAACACTAGTACAAACTACCATGAATCCAAGTGAGATATGAAATATAATACTTTCTCACCTACATCACAAAGCATTGTTGATCATGAGAAAGATGGACAAATGTCTTTAGAATTAGATGATGGAGTAGAGTATGCTTCCAGAGACTCTGATGATTTTTGCAAGGAGGAAAATATCAAGAGGGATTCAACCAAACAATTAAATATAAGTATCTTATACTTTTCATTTGCTTGATTTGAATTATTGCTTCATTGATAAATACCATAACCCTTGTGGACAATTTTGTCATATGTTGTAGACTAGATTATGGAGACTATGATCCTCAATCAAGCTTGACCATTACACCTATGGGAAGAGAGAAAACATAACTCCTCGCAGTGCACTTTGGAATAAGACACTAAAAGTTATGTTTACATGAGAAAATCCATAGGTGAGCCACCTAAAGATACTTGGTTTTCCAGTATATGTGCATGTTCCAAAAGAGAAAAGATTGAAGTTGGACCCTTCAAGTAAGAAGGGGATATTTGTTGGATATAGTGAGACATAAAATGCATATAGGGTATATATCCCTAGTTATAAATAGATTGAGATCTATAAATATGTTGCCTTTAATGAAGATGTAGCATTTAGCAAATCTAAGAAGACTCATTTAGATGAGGTCCATGATGAAGAGACTATAAATCCTAGAGTTATACAAATAAGCATAGATGATGATTTTCTAGAAGAGCATGTTCCATTGGACCATGATATGATAGAACCACAAAGAATTGAATATCTACCTTGCGAGATGATTACTCATAAGAAAAGACCAGCTTGGGATTTATAAATTATTCAAGATGCAAAGAAGTGCACTATATGGATTGTCAAGAGAAAGCAAGGGAGCCTCATCCATATTCCAATTATGTAGCATTTTTATGTGACATCATTGATGCAAAACCTTCTAGTTATTTATAAGTAGGCGATAGGAAAGTATGGTAGGATTCCATGATTGAGGACTAACATTATATTATGAAGAATGACCTTCTTTTTATGTATAAGCAACCGATAGGAAAGTATGGTAGGATTCCATGATTGAGGAATATCAATATATTATGAAGAATGATGTTTGGGATGTGGTTATGAGATAAAAAAAGGGGAAGTTAGTGGTGACTTCCAAATTGATTTACAAGACAAAGCATTCAACATATGGAAGTTTCTAGAAATACAAGGCAAGGTTCATCGAACAAGGTTTCTCTCAGAAAAAAGGTATAGATTATGAGGAGACATTTTCTCCTGTAGTCAGATAAACTTTCATTAGCATGCACTATACTTGCAATATATGAAAATATGAAATGGAAGGTGCACCAAATAGACATGAAACATATTTCTTGAATGGTCTAGTAGAAGAGGAAGTGTGTGTGGAGAAACCATAAGGATTTGAGACACATGATAAGAAGATACATGTGTGCATATTGAAGAAGTCCCTATATGGCCTAGAGCAAGCACCCAGAGCATGGTATGACATAATTGATAGTTCCACGATGAGTTTGGTATTTACAAAGAATAAAGAAGATTCCATCCCTTACTACAAGTTTGTGGATGACTGACCGATGATATTTTTTCTATACGTGGATGACCTTCTTCTGATAGGAGTTGATAAGCTCATCAATAAATGTAAGGATAATCTTGTTTCATAGTTGGAAATTAAAGAGCTAGGTATGATGCACTATTTCATGGGTCTAGTGGAATGGAAGATACTGTTACAAAGAGAAAATTCCTATGGATTGGGGTTAACCACAATAGACTGAATGACACTAGAAAGCAATCCATTCCAATATGCAAGAGAAATAAATACATCTAACACTAAGGGATATGAATCATACCTTATTCCGAGCGGTTGATGTAGATTCTCGTTGAGCTTTTCCAGCACGCTTGCTTCACAATTCGCTTTCAACAACAACAAACAAGACAAACATACTATATATCAAAGTGTTAGGTCCACTCTAGCATATATAAACCATCATGTATAAGCAAATATAACTACATCCATGGAAAAAATATTCATAGTTATACACATGTAATGGAAGAGAAATGGATATTTCTATTAATAATAAACAAAAATAGAATAGTGACAAACTCTGTCTGCACCTCGTCGAAACATAGAAGCTGAGTCCTCCACCACTTGAATCCTCCATCTCAATGGAAAGCTTACAAAGCAAAGGCAAGGTTGGAAAGAGAAGCAATGTGTGCTCCAAAGGGACAAAGGGATGCATACTCAAGCATAAACAAGCGAGGCAACAATGAACTATAGTTTTCTTTCTCTCCAAAATTCTCCTCCTTCAATGCATCCAAGAGGCTCAATATATATCCCTGCAATGGGAAATGGAAGGTCATTTCAGAGTGTTTCCAAGTATATGGAAGGACAAGAGTCAAGTTATTCGGGACTCAATGAGGAAAACTCCATTTTTTTTTGTTTTTATGCACATTTCCCGATGTACGTGGGTATTGGCTCAAAATCTGCGTGTACACGCAGGTATCGGATTAAAATTCATGTATAAACATAAAAGGGTGTTTTTTAGGGACTTTTTTGGTTCATCAAAGTATAACTTCAGAAAGGGGGGTCCAAGGATTCTACAGAGGGACATGGAAGGCCATAAAGGTGTGATATACCAAGTGTGGTAAAATCAGCTATATTAGATGGCCCCTAATGTGTGAGGTCAAAGGGGTATCATGATGGCCTAAATACATTATATCCATCCCATAAGTGGAGTAATGGAGACCCAAATGGAAGAACTAGGCACTCATTAGTACAATACAATGATAAATGCCAACATGTGACTACAAATATACATGTAGTAGTCCCAAATACATAAGAGAACAATGGCCATGAATAAGCATAATATACAAATCTCATGTGTGGTCATCTCCACATACAATATAAAATGAAAGAAATGTCCATAGTGGATGAAGATATCTAATAATATACTGGAATATGGTCACAAGAGCTAACATCTTATAAATACTGGAATGATCAAGTAGGTAGAATATGTGGAATGCCACCAAGCTCAGAGATCTTCTACACAAACCTCTACAAGTACATGTCCCATCACGTGAATAAAGGTGTTGAGTTAGAACATGATGGTCCATCATCTAATTACCAGTCATTGATGTATACCATTAACAAACACGAGATATACCACCGATAATGATAATGGGAATCAGGGTACAGAGTGAAATCTAACAAGTGTGAACAGATGTGTTGAGGTCAACCAATTGAAAGAATCCATTGATCAGGGGAAATTGATGTATTCCCAAAATTGTCGATGGTGAGAGGACCTTCCACTAATGACTGTAAGTCTCAAGGACCTCAATGGACTTTAGACTCCTATTCCAAAATAAATGATATGAATTCGATAAAATGGAATCTATTGGAAGGAGGGCATTAGGGCATATCCCCCATCGACCAACATGAGGTATTCAGCAACACTGGATAATTTGGAAGAACTCAAACGAACAAGATGTGAACGAACTAGTAATAGTATCGAGAATGGATGACATGCAAATACAAGCCATTTGAGGAATGGTCAACTCAGGATAATCTTCCTTCGAACAAGAGCATAAGGAAAATGGTGACTGAATATAGGCAGCATAGAATCAACATGCCAATTGGGACAACTCTGTGACACAGGAGGCATTGACAGAGGATCCATAGGGACTGGAAGCACAACCATTCTATGGAGAAAAATCAGAGTAATGAGTACAACTCCTAAATTCATGCTAATAACCCAACCAATGGATGTGATATACAATGCCCTGTTCGAAGGAGACACAACTTGACAACTGCCAAAAGTAATATCCTTTCTCGTCTGTCTTTTTATGTTTTTTGATTGATTTTTTTCAGAATTTTTCAGATTAAAAATCTTGAAAAAGAATAAAAGTGGTTATAGTATATAGCTAGGATGATACAAGTATCTCGGGAAAGCAAACTAGTTCTAAGTAGTGGAACATACCTATTCTCAATGCAAGGAATCATGTGCAGGATGAGGACACTCGGGGGAAGGTATCCTCCGAGTAAGGGATGATCAAGCTGCAAAGGATATATAAAAGTCTCTTCTTTCCTAGGATTGAGACAAGATTAGGCTATATGTATTATAACTCTAAATGGTGACCTGACATAAAGGTCAATAAGGCAAGAAAAATCCATGAAATGAAATTACAACTTGATATAAAAGGGAGTCCCTATGGGAGATGTGTTGATGTAATTGTAACTTCGGAATGTATTCACTTGTATTTCTTATGTATTGTAACCCGATGTTTATTCCGGGATGTTTTTGTAATGTACTTGAGTCATGTCATGCCCTGAGGTTCCTATTGGGAGTTTCTATAATGTAAACAAGTCATGTCAAGTCAAGGTGGGTAACCCTCCTATTTTCTAAGGGTTAAAGTCCCCACAGTTCTGGGGCACTAGGGTTATTAGACTCACCTAGTGAAGTGGGCCCTAGTTGGGTTTAGTCAAATCGAGAATTAGTATAAATAGAGAGCTATCCCATCTATTTATCACACACTCACTCACACTTAGTTGTAGCGCATAGCTGATGAAGAGAAAGACACTGGGGCAAGGAAGAAAGAGGTTACTGCTGTCGAGAGATCATCTTACTGTTTTTGGGTTTTAATTTTGGTGTTGATTCTATCTCTGAGGAAGTTGTGGGGTTTTCTCCATTTATGGTTTCCCCGAGGAAAAAAAATGTGTTCATTGTCTCTTATGTTTGACTGTTGTTCTTGTTGTTCTCCCAGTTAAATATCCTAATGTTATGCTAGCTTAATGTTAAAAATCTAGCATGGTATCAGAGCTAACTTGAGAAGAAGACATTGTGCAGCTATGGGAACTAGGGCTTCCTACTTTGTGGATCTCTCTCCATATATTTTCAGCAAAATAAGGGTGGAATAACTCTCCTCCCTAGGGAACATCTTTTTGTCGAAGCAGAATCAAATTCTGATGTTTTTTAGTTTTGGACCCGACATTGCTGCTGAAAATTAGGGCTTTTCATAGAAGTGGAATTTTTTAGTGATCCCAGGCCTGGATTGATCTCCTCCCCAAAATTGAAGTTAGGGATCAAAATCAAGGCATTTGGTTGGATAGAACTCCGAAAAAGCAAAACCCTAATCTACTCATGAACCAGCACTGCAGGATTTTAGCTCCAAATCCAGATCCGACATCTTGACCTGGTAAGATCTAAATCTTTTGTATTTCCATTTGAGGTTCTCAGTTAAGATGTCTCATCATACCAAGCTTGATGAAAAGCTTGAGGGAGATGATAACTTTCGAGCCTGGATGTATAGGATCTCCCTGGTCCTGGAAGAAAATGAGTTGGACTCCTATATCAGTGAGGAGGTTCCGGTACCACAGGGAGATGAGGCCAAGGCCTTACATAAGAAGAAGTTGGTTATGGAAAAGAGAATCATTATTGATTCTATCAAGGATCACCTCATACCATAGGTGTCCTCCGTCAAGAAACCTAAAGCCATGTTTGATGCCCTAACCAAATTGTTTGAAGGGAAGAACATCAATCAGAAGATGACTCTAAGGAACCAGTTGAAGAATGTAAAGATCCATAATGAGGAGACCATCCAGTCATACTTCACAAGGGTCTCCCAGATCAAAGAATAGCTGGGAAGCAGTAGATGAAGAAGTGGAGAATGCAGAAATTGTGATGACAACCTTGAATGGTCTCGCTAGGTCATGGGATTCTTTCATCCAAGGAATATGTGCTAGGAAGAAGTTAGTAAAGTTCAGTAGACTGTGGAAAGAATGTTCACAAGAAGAAGCTCGAATAGCAACTTGAGAAGAAAATATGGGAAGTGAAGATAAATCTCGCACAGTACACTCCAGGAAAGGAAGAAGGGAAAATCATCATCACCAAGGTAAGCATTCTCATCAGAAGAAAAAAAATCCTGTAAGAAGGGATCCATCCAAACTCAGATGTTATACATGCGATGAAATAGGACACTTTTCTAGAAATTGTCCCATGAATAAGAATGGATCCAAGAAGAAGAAGAACTCCAAAAGAAGACATCATGCTCACACTGTTGAGGATGATGATCCTCCCAGGAAAAGAGTAAAACAAGAAAGTGAAGACTCTTCAAGTGAAGAAGAATATGTTTTGTCTCCACTCTGACAGGAACTGTCACTCATGGAAGCAAAGATTGGCCTATTGACAGTGGGGCTTCCAAACACATGACAGGTCTGAAGGAATCCTTTGAGAAACTATCCAAACAAATTCACCCCATCGGATGAAACTTGGGGATGACTACCGATATCCCATAAAAGGTAGTGGTGAATCCTCCTACAAGCTAGACTCTGGAAAGTCTATGAAAATGAAGGATGTCTTGTTTGTGCTAGGACTAAAGAAGAATCTTCTATCCATATCGGCACTAGATGCAAAAGGCATGAGGGTTGCATTTGTAGATGGCCAAGTCCTCATGTGGTCAAGAGGAAAGACTATTGATGATGTAATAGTAATTGGAAAACAAGAAGGAGGATTATACAAATTGAAGGGCCATCCAAAACAAGCTTTGGTCCATGACACAGTAGATCCAAATGAACTTTGGAACAGAAGGGTTGCACATGTGCATTACAGAGCACTACCACTTGCAAGCAAAGTTGTTGAAGGTCTTCCATAAATTCAAGCAAAACATGAAGGGGTCTGCAAAGGATGTGCAAAAGGAAAGAATACAAAGAAGATATTTCCAAGTAGCGAGAACAAGGAAAAAGGAATCTTGGAAATAATCCACTCTGATGTATGTGGACCAATGTCATCAAGTTCACTAAGCGGGTATGTATACTATGTTTCTTTCATTGATGAATTTTCCAGGAAGACATGGATTTACTTCATGAAGAACAAATATGAAGTTTTCAACAAGTTCAAGGAATTCAAAGCCTTGATCGAGAACCACACAGAAAAGAAGATCAAGACCTTTCGATCAGATAATGGTGGAGAATTCACATCAAATGAATTCAAAGACTTATGCAAAGAATCAAGGATTAAGAGGGAGTTATCCACTCCATATAATCCACAACAGAATGGGATTGCAGAAAGGAATAATAGAACTATCATGGAAGCTGCAAGGGCAATGCTTCATGATCAGGATCTTCCCATACATCTATGGACAGAGGCTGCCAGAACAACGGTGTATGTACAAAACATGACTCCACACAGAGTAATTGAGAACAAGACACCTGAAGAAGTCTTTTCCAGCAAGAAACCATAAGTCAGCCACCTCAGGATATTCTGCTGTCCAGTGTACATACACATTCCAAAAGAGAAGAGAGAAAAATTAGATCCTTCAGGAAAGAAGGGTATATTTGTGGGATACTCTGAAAGCTCGAAGGCTTACAGAATATACTGCCCAGGATTCAAGAAGATTGACATCATCAGGGATGTAACATTTGATGAAGACACATCTTACAACAAATCCAGAAAGAGACTTGCTAAAGAACCTGAAGAAGCAAAAGCACCCAGAATTCATGATACAACCATGAATGAAGAAACTCAAGAAGAAGATCGAGAATTTGAAGAACCACAAAGGCCTGTAGATCCACCTCAGAAGAAGAATCCTCACAAGACGAAACCTGCTTGGGTACGAGAAGTTATCCAAGGTACGAAAAGATATGGGACTCCAGAAGATAATCACAGAGAAAGCAAGAGAACTAGATCCTGCTCCAAATATGTAGCTTTACTATGTGACTTTATCAATGAAGAACCTTCCAATTATGAAGAAGCGGCAGAACGAAAAGAGTGGAAGGATGATATGATTGAAGAGTATCAATCGATCATGAAGAACGATGTTTGGGATTTTGATCCAAGACTAGAAGGGAAGTTAGTTGTAACTTCCAAATGGATCTACAAGATCAAGCATGATGCAGATGGTAGCATAAATAAATATAAGGCAAGATTCATGGCTCATGGTTTCTCACAGAAAGAAGGAATAGACTATGAAGAAACCTTTGCACCTGTAGACAGATACACTTCCATCAGATCAGTACTTTCTCTAGCTGCAGTGATGAAATGGAAGATACACCAAATGGATGCCAAGACTAATTTCTTGAATGGTGTAGTGGAAGAGGAAGTGTATGTAGAATAGCCACTTGGTTTTGAGACACATGACAGGCAGTCTCATGTGTGCAGATTGAAGAAATCCCTGTACGGTTTGAAACAGGCACCCAAGACATGGTATGACATAATTGATAGCTTTCTATCCAGTTTGGGCCTTACCAAGAGTAAAGTGGATTCCAACCTTTACTACAAGGTTGAAGATGGCAACCCAGTGATGATCCTACTGTATGTAGATGGTCTGTTTGTAATAGATATGGATGGGTTGATTATTGATATGAAGAGAAAGCTTGCTGCCGAGTTTGAAATGAAGGACTTGGGTATGATACATTATTTTCTAGGCATGGAGGTGTGGCAGAATGCAGATGGAATCTCCCTCGGACAAGGGAAGTATGCAGTAGATATCCTATAAAGGTTTGGAATGATGGACTGCAAGGCCATGACTAGACCTATGGCATCGAACCTGAAGCTATTTAGTGATGCTTCATCAGAGATGGTTGATGCTATGATGTATCGTCAGATGATTGGGTCCTTGATGTATTTGACGAACATGAGACCGGACATTTGCTTTGCTGTGAACACCTTGAGCCAGTTCCTAATAGATTCGAGACATGTTCACTTGATTGCTACAAAGCATATTCTGAGGTACCTGAGGGGTACAATTGATTATGGGCTCAAGTATGAGGAGAATCAGAAGATTAACCTAGAGGGTTATGTTGATTCAGATTGGGTAGGCAGTGCCATCGATAGGAAGATCACTTCAGGGTGTTGCTTCAGTATGGGATCAAGTGTGATCTCTTGGTTTAGTAGGAAGCAATCATGTGTGGCACTGAGTATAGCTGAATTAGAGTATGTCACATCTTGTTCAGCCAGTTGTGAGGTAGTATGGATGTGGAAGCTACTATCTGATTTATTTGATCTCCAGATGGATGCTACTTGTATACATTGTGACAACCAGAGTTGCGTGAAGTTTTCAAAGAATTCAGTGTTCCATGACAAGTCAAAGCATATCGATATCAACTATCACTATATCAGGGATAGGGTGCAGAGGGGAGCAGTGAAGCTCTAGTATGTTGCGACTAGTGAACAGATAGTTGATGTGTTGATGAAGCCATTGGATAGGGTGAAGTTTGAGTACTTCAGGGAGAAGCTTGGTGTTCTCCAAATCGAGATTCCCTCCAAGGGGAAATGATGAGACCCAAAGCCATTCTGACATGGTGAGAGGATTGGTTCCTTCCATGGTTAGATGTAAGGGCTAATCCATTTAGTCATGGTGAGAGGATTGGTTCCTTCCATCTTAGATGTGAGTGCTGAGCCATTCTGATGTGACTATAGGGTTGGTTCCTACATGATCAGAAGTAAGCGATGAATGCCATTCTTGGAATGGAGGCACCTGGTCAGTTACCACGAAAGCTCAATCTAGGACTGAGGGACATTCTGATGTGTCTGTAGAATTGGTTTCTACATGATCAAATGTGAGTGCAGAGCCCTTCCGACATTGGTTATCAGATGTAAGTGCAGATCCCTTTCAACATGAAGGATTGGTTCCTTGCATGGTTGAATATAAGTGCTGAGCCTTTCTGACATTGGTTGTCAGATGTAAGTTCAGAGCCTTTCGGCATTGAGGATCAGTTCCTCGCATGGCTGAGGGTAAGTGCTGAGCCTTTCCAACATTGGTTGACAGATGTGAGTGCTGAGCCTTTCTAACAGGGTTGTGGGAGGTGTTCCCACATGGTTAGATGTGAGTGCTGGGCATGCCTTTCTGATATGATTATAGGATTGGTTCCTACATGATCCGATATAAGTGCTGGGTGGGCCATTCTAACTTAGGGTCAGATATAAGCGCTGAAGAAGACCTACATGGAGGCTAGGCCTACAACTAGCATGAAAAAGGGCTAGCTCTGTAGAAATTCCTTTGATGAGAAGAATCATGAGATAGCACCCATGATGATCCAGTGATGATGATCCAACAAATATGATCCAGATTGAGTGATGATCCAGATCTAGTGATGATGCTCTAGAGATGATCCAGATCGAGGGATGATCTAGATCCAGTGATGATGATCCATATCGAGTGATCATACAGATCCAGATGAAGATGACTTGAATATGAATATGACTTGATGAAAGAGATGCTTGAAGATGAAGATGATGAGGACTTGATGATGATCCAGATGATACAGAGAAGAAGACTTGTGCTAATAAATTGTGTCGAGAGAATACCTTCCTAGTTAAGAGGGAGTGTTGATATAATTGTAACTTCGGAATGTATTCACTTGTATTTCTTATGTATTGTAACCCTATGTTTATTTTGGGATGTATTTGTAATGTACTTGAGTCATGTCATGCCCCAAGGTTCCTATCGGGAGTTTCTCTAATGTAAACAAGTCATGTTAAGTCAAGGTGGGTAACCCTCCTATTGTCTAAGGGTTAAAGTCCCAGTAGTTCTGGGGCACTAGGGCTATTAGAATCACCTAGTGAAGTCGGCCCTAGTTGGGTTTAGTCAAGTCAGGAATTAGTATAAATAGAGAGCTAGCCTCTCTATTTATCACACACTCACTCACACTCAGTTGTAGCGCATAGATGATGAAGAGAAAGAAACTGGGGCAAGGAAGAAAGAGGTTACTACTATTGGGAGATCATCTTACTGTTTTTGGGTTTCACTTTTGGTGCTGATTCTATATCTAAAGAAGTTGCGAGGTTTTCTCCATTTATGGTTTCCCTGAGGAAAAACACTGTGTTCATTGTCTCTTGTGTTTGATTGCTATGCTTATTCTTCTCTCAGTTAAAGATACTAATGTTATGCTAGCTTAATGTTAAAAATCTAACAAGATGACCAACATAAAGTTCAAGAGGGATATGAAACTCTTTCTCAAGGACATGGAGGGGATACAACGGATTCCCATACATAAGGGAGGATTCACAAAATAGCTACCAAATGGAAAAGAAGGATCTAGCTAGGGAACCCATGAATAGGAAAGCTCTACCACTTACGTAATGCCACTTCTAATAATAGTGTGAAGGTTCAGTGAGAATATGAACTGGGTTTGTACATATAGTCAAGGTGACATGGTCATAAGGTGATGCATAATGCAAGCAAAAATGTGGTCCTAACCTATATGCCAGTTCAAAATCATACCTTTCATGGGAACGAAAGGGTAAAAGCCTCAGAGAGAGTGTACAAAAAATGGACCCTACATGACGATAATATTAGTCCAAAACAACTAGAAACAGTTGGTAAAGAGTCCAAACTATAGGATATAGGAATGATTTATCATGACAACTACATTCAAAGGAAATAGTGCGGTGGAGGATGGGACATAAGAAGGAATGTAAGGTGTAGACCCAACATTCACTTATCCACTACCACCCCTGTGAGAATGAACACTGGTGTTAAGACCGGGATAAGGGAGTGAAAATAATCTGCAAATGGAGTAGGGGGTGGAATATGACCACTCCCAAATATATGAGCAAGGTAAGGGGTTGCGGTGCCCCCCGATACAACAACAAGGTCCGCACTAGGACATGGATCAGGTGACGGGATACTAATAGTGATATCAATCATGACAAACATAAAGGGACCTAAACTCAAGAGAAAATAAATATACTCAAGAAACCGCGATCCCTAAATCCAACTAGTGCACAAAGAATACACTCCTAAGAAAATCTAAGCCAAAATGCAAGCAAGCCAATGGGAGGCTAAATGAGCTCCTGAATGTAGCAGGTATGTCTCTCCTAGGAGAGGCCCAAGAATCCCATACACTACAAGTGGAGGTGTGTAACCAATTATATTGGCCCTCAATTTCAACATGTAAAAAGACTGTGATATCTAACCCCTACATGGCCAGGATACTCACAGAATAACCTCTGCAAGTACCCTCTGTGATACATAGGCAAGGAAACTAAGGTCAACACAATATAACCAATTCTCAAGGGGCCAGTTTCAGGCATGATCTATCGTATGGGTAGGGTATCAGAGCCTGAAGCTCGAAAGCACCAAAGGTACCTCAAAATCCCCCAAATAGGAATAATATCTTGGAAATATCTCTGGCACTGCATAGAGAGTGGCAATGGGATATCACCACCACAAACGTGTACATTGACTCGTTATTAAATCCTATGTAAGAGGAGCCTCTAGAGAACACCAATTATACTAAGGATTTCACTCTCTCACCTAGACAAAGACCTACTTGTTTCATTTAGCAGTCTTGGAGAAATTTAATCACAAAAACCTATTCATTACTAATCTTGGAGAAAATTGTGTAATTCTTTTTAAATTAAGTGTTGATTTTAGGGGGTGTTATTACTCAAAGGAAATGACCGTGCAACCAATTATGTTATGAATCAGCAGTGAAAGTAAATACGCACACCTAACAAACAATTCCAAGTGCAATTTTGTCTTTAAATGTGAAAATGGGGTATGCCACTACATGAGATGTATAAATATTCATTCCTTTTCGAATGCCAATGAAATCCTTCCTATATGAAATCCTAAACACAACTCTCATCCAAGCAATCCAATGCAAGTACCTCCTTAAATTCATATGTGAGATGCAAGTAAGAATGCAACTATATCATTATTTTGTATTTTCAATATAAAATAATGAAAATGCAATAAAAGTCATTAAATTAATCAGTCTCTACAACAAGCATCAAACACAAGCCAAGCAAGACACCGAGACAAAAAGGCTAATGCACTAATGGAAAAAAGGAGATAACTAACTAAAACTAATTTCAAAGAAAAATCAATGAAAAAGGGGTCTCTGGTCACAAAAGAAGTAGTCGATAGACAACATTAGTACCCAGAACGACCCATCCACACTCACAAACCACCCAACAAATTCCCACATCAAACTCAACCAAAATGGATGATGTGCGCAACTGTTCAAAGAACCATAGCGTATGTACGTGACTTTTAGGAAAAAACCGGTGTATGTATGCGAAGTTTAGGCCAAAACTGATGTATGTATGTGACTTTTGGGCTAAAAACAACGTATACAGAGAAGAAAGTGGTAAAAAGAAGGTGAAGGTTCAAACCACTATAGGGGAATGTCAATTGATAAACATACTACTAAATGCGACACAGAAACTGGGAGAAACGGAGAGCAAATCAAGCACATTATGCACCCAAACCCCAAAGAAAAACAAGGAACCTCCCCAGTGGAGTCACCAATTCTGTTATGGAGAGAAAATTCCTATGGCTTGGGGTGACCACAACAGATTGAATGACACTAGAAATCAATCTATTCCAATATGCAAGATAAATAAATATATCTAACACTAAGGGATATGAAGCATACATTTTTCCGGATGGTTGATGTAGATCCTCGTTGAGCTTTTCCAACACACTTGCATTCACAATTTTCTCTCAACAACAATAAACAAGAAAACAATGCTATATATCAAAGTGCTAGGCCTACTCTAGCATATATAAACCATCATGTATAAGAAAATATAACTACATCCATGTACAAAATATTCATATTTATACACATGTAATGGATGAGAAATGGATATTTCCATTAATAATAAACATAGATAGAACAATGACAAACTCTGCTAGCACCTTGTTGAAATGGAGAAACTGAGTCCTCCACCTGGGCCTCCACCACTTCAATCCTACATCTCAATGGAAATATTACAAAGAAAAGGAAAGCTTGGGAAGAGAAGTAATGTGTGCTCCAAAGGGACAAAGGGATGCAGACTCAAGCATAAACAAGTGAGGTAACAATGAACTGTAATTTCCTTTCTCTCCAAAATTCTCCTCCTTCAATGCATCCAAGAGGCTCAATATATAGCCCTCCAATAGGCAATGGTGGATCGAGTCGAAGCATTTCCAGGCATATGGAAGGCTAAGAGTCAAGTTATTTAGGACTCAATGAGGAAAAATCCATTTTTTTTTGTTTTTATCCACATTTCCTAATGTATGCAGGTATTGGCTGAAAAGTTGCATGTACACGTGTGTATTGGATTAAAACTCGCGTATACACATAAACAGGTGTTTTTAGTGACTTTATTGGTTCATCAAAGTATAACATGAGAAATCGGGGTCCAAGGAGTTTGTAGAGGGACATGGAATGCCATAAAGTTGTGATCTACCAAGTGTGGTAAAATCAGCTATAACAGATACTAAATGATATTTTTCTAAATTACAAAATATATGTTGTAGAGATTCTGAAGAGATTTGGGATGATGGATTGTAAGTACATTCCTACACCGATGGTGACACACCTGAAGTTACTGAGTGATGCTTCATTAGAGAAAGTGGGTGCCACCATGTATAGATAGATGATTGATTCATTGAGCTACCTGATGAACTCTAGACCATATATATTCTTTGTTGTGAACACATTGAGTCAATATGTAGTTGAGCCAAGATATGTTCACTTTCTTACTGCAGATCATGTGATGAGATACATGAGGGTACAATTGAATATGGGATCATATATGTTTCAAATTCAGTCAGTAGTGTCATTGACAAGAAGACAACTTCAAGATGTTTCTTCAGTTTTGGGTTAGATATGATTTCGTGGCTCAACAGGAAGCATACAAGTGTGGTTCTTAGTATGACCAAGGTAGAGTATATAGAAGTAGTTTATCTAGTATAAAATATGTGAGGCTTTAGAGGTTTCTTGAAAGATTGTTTAATGTCAAATTAGAGGAGCTTATATCTATTTTGACAACTAGAGTTGCATAAATTTATTAGAGAACCTTGTGTTACATGACAAGTCCAAGCAAGTCGAGATTAGGTACCATTACATTGTGATATGGTACAGAAGGGAGCAGTGAAGCTCCAGTATGTTGTGACAGATGAGTATATAGTTGATGTGTTCATAAATCCTTTGTCAATGGTAAATTTTGAGTAGTTAATGTAAAGTATTGGAGTGGTCCATATGGACTCCCCTAGTGAGAGGGAGTGATGAGTTACATATGTGATTTCAGTAGTCAGTAGCACACTGAGTGTGGTAACAATTGGTATTCATTCAAAAGAATGATGCACAGTATTCCATACTGATAGATGTGAAACTAGAGTTGGAATGTGCATTATTTGGACTAACATATGCACAACTTATCGACTTGACATGCGTAGCTTGCAGAGTTGGAAGATGCACAACTTATAGAGTTGGCATGTGCAGCTTATAGAGATAGAACATGTGCAACTTGTATAGTTTGCATGCTCAACTTGCAAAAATGGAATATGGGTTAGATGGAAGTCCCATGATGACAGAAGGTCCAAAAAGATGCCAAGACCCTAAAGGTTCAAAAGGATGATGAGGTTGCACAAACTAGTGAGATGCTATGCTTAGATCTTGAATGCATGATGTAATGAAAGGGCTTGATCATACAAAACTTTTAGTGATGGATAAATTCATGAAAATGTCAACAATTAAATGGTAAAGTACAAGATGATAGATGTAGTGTTGAATATTTTGTCAGAAGAATAAATTCCTTGTCGAGAGGGAGTGTTGAATTAAGATGCATCTTCTAAAGGTATTCTTATTGTATTTGTCATTTAAAATCCTAAAAAGAACAATGTTATATTATGTTTGTAAACTATGTAATGTCAGCTTAAGAAATAAAATGATATTGTATTTTATCCTCACAAAAAGACAAGTCATATCCATAAGGAAAAGTCACGCAGAAAACAAGTATAAGTAGAGGGGTCACCCTCATCATTTGAGACATACACTCACAACAAGCAAGTTCAAGGAAGAGGTTTGCTTTAGCTAAGAATAAAACTGTTTTGGGTTGTATAAGACTTGGAATAATTCTATCTCTTGATCTAGGGTTTCTCTAAAGTTTCTCTATCTTTCTGTAAGAGAGCCCTAAGATTCTTGTTAACATTGTGAAATTGTACTTGGTTAACAAATCTATACTAAGAATTTTTGCTAGGTTTTTCTCATGCCAAAGTTTTCTCAAGATAAATATTTGTGTCTTTGTGTCTACTTTTCAATGTTTTTCTTTCAATGATCCTTATGCTTGCAATTACTATGATGGGATAGGTTAGATGAATGAAAATCTAACATAATTGAGCATGTAAGTAAAAATTATAACACTTCTAATTTATGTAAACTTTGGGGGCTCTCTCGTCAATGCATATAGTCCTTAATCATGTGGTTTTCTCCACATCCGCAACATCGAGGTGGTCCTTTTGGCCCTTTTTTCGCTGCTTCTTTTGGTTCTTTTCCACTTCGTTCTTGCTTCCCTTGTTGAAAATTCCTTAGATAAGTTCCAAATGGGGGTTTAAATCCACTTTTCCTTTGGTCAATTACTCCCTTTGGATTTATTTTCCATTCTATGTTTTATTCTAATTTTCCTTTGCTCTTCTTACATTAATGCATTTCCATTTTGATGGCTTCATCAAGACTGGGTAGATTGACAAACTCAATCCTATATCTGTAACTTTAGGGAAGACTTCCAAGGAATATTTGAATCTTTATTCTTTAATTTTTTATGTAATATATATACCTCATCATTTCCAAAAACTTATAGACATGCTCTTCCATTGACTTCTGTCATAATTTCAGTTCATCCAGCTCTTTCCTCTTGTAATTGTAGTACTTGACAAATAGGTATTTTTCCTTGAAATGCATTTGGAACTATTCCCATTTGATCCTCCTTTTCTAACATCATGTGCTCCCACCAAATTGAAGCTCGTCCATTGAGGTTGTAAATAGAAATTCAGGCTTTTTCATTTTCCTAGTTGTCATGAATCTAGAAATATTTCTTCATTCTGACAATCCATGCTTCTACTTCCTGGCCTGTGTTACTTTCTCCATAAAATTTGGGAGGAATTTCCTTTCTAACTTATCCTTGTGGGATTATTTTAAAATTCCTTTTTCTTTCAAACCTACAGGAAGTACACTTTGGAGTACTTCGAGAACCACAATAATCACATGAATTTCTAGAATAAGATCATGATAAAGATGCCTTGTGTTCCCTAGCCACGAAACCATTTCTTGGACCTAATGTCATTTTTTCTAGCGTGACTTCAAGATAATATATCTGCATTTATTTGACCAACATTACTTGGATTAGACCCAATATTATCTCTTGGTTGAATATCAGTGAGGCTTTAGAGGATGGCAGCATTAATTTGGTTTTTCCCTTTTTAATCCTTGATTAACCTTACATTGAAACTTCTTATTGTTCCAAATAAATTTTGGAGAGTGCTCTTCTCTCTTATACCATTTTATTCTAACTCATCATTTTTGTCTTGCATATTTTTTCTAAAGACATCCTCCTCATGCTCATAGGGGGCATGGGAATCATTCATGGTCACCATTTGATTTTGGAACTCTTTCCCTTTTGCTTGTTGTTCTCTGCTACAACTCTTAAAACATTGTCAATTGCAAGCATTGTGCATCAAATAAACATTTATTAGACATGTTAGTAATACATGAAATGATACACAAACTACCATTTCTTATTAGATTCGGTGTCATGGATTAATTTACAGGGTTCTTATTTCCTTAGTTATTTTGTCGCATTTATGCATTTATGGAAACTACCATTATTGACATTTTTGTCAAATTAAGGTCATATCCACTGTTATGTGCATCTATAATTCTCTTCCTATAAGTATGGATTCAGCCCAAACATCCCTAGTGATGAAACCATTAGATATGATACCACTTTGACATGTCCTTGGTCACCCTGATTGCCCTTTCAAATGAAAAGGAACTATTTCACATGACATTTGGTCAAGTTTTTGTTGGTATTTAGTTATTACTGAGAGGGGGGGTGAATCAGTAACTGAACATATGTGAACAATTTTACTTATGGAGATTTTTGGATATTTAAAATTTTCAGCATCCACAACAACAACCACAAAAGCACATAAAATTATTGAGAGAAAATGTATATCTATAAATATAATAGTAATTACATTAGTAGGAGATACCAACCTAGCGGTCCCCAGGAAATTTTGGGATGTTTGTTGGCCAATAGTTTATGGGCCCATGGTATTGGGTGACCCATGGTATTTTCCCATGGTAATCCCCTATAAAAGGAAATTATTGTAATACAGTTGTGTATTGTATTGTAACATTATAAAAGTGATCTTTTTGATTGTGAGAGAGAGAGAGAGAGAGACTTTGAGAGAGTGAAGAGGAAGTGCATCGAGGTTGTTTCAAGTTGTATCACTTCATTTTTCTAGACAGAATAATAATAAAGGATTGAGAATTTATGTGTGGGAGTAGCCCATCTTGGGTGAACCATGTTATATTTGTGTCTCTCTTGTAATGTGTTTTAATATTTTCATATTGTTATTGTTTATTATTTACGTTATTTCTCCATGATCCTATTTTTCTAACAATTAGCCATATTCAAATCCAAAAGTTCTATTTTCCTAGTAAACTCGCAGGAAATAAGGGTTCCTGGTTCGAGTGGGAGCAATGGCATAAGAAATAAAGTTTAGGGTCGAGATATTTAATGGCCATAAATACAAGTTATGGAAGATGCAAATATAGAAATATATGTACCAATAGGATCTAATCTACCATTTGGATGAAAAACAATATAGTCGAAGACTTTGAAGGATGAAGAATTAGAGGTTATTGATATAAAGGCATTGGAAACAATACGGTTGTGCATGGCTTCATCGGTGGCTTTCAATATTTCGAAATAAAAGACAAATGGAGGGTGTGATGATTGCATTGGCTAAGATCAATGAAAATCTCTCGGATTCCAATAAGGTATTTTTAATGAAGTGTTTATTTAATATGAATATGTCAAAAGGTGGATCTATTGTTGACCATTTAAATAAATTTAATACAATTATTAGTCAGCTAAGTTCTGTAAAAGTGAACTTTGATGATGAGGTTAGGGTTCTTCTAATCCTGTGCCAATTTCTAGAAATATGGAATGGCTTGTTCATGGGTGTAAGTAACTATGTTCGTGGTTCAAACATTCTTAAATTTGATGATGTTATCAATGTTATTCTTAGTGAGGAAATGCAAAGAAAAACCACAGGTGATGCATTGACCGTGGAGAGTAGGGGAAGACAAAGGGAGAGAGGAAGGATCCTAGGTAATCATAGCAAGTATAGAAAGGGAAGATCTAATTTGAGACTGGGAAATCTAGAGTGCTAGAACTATGGTAAGAGAAGACATCTAAAGAAATACTATAGATCTACAAAGAACAAAGGAGATGAGCAACAAGAGACTACCCATGAAGCAAATGTAGTAGATGATGTGTTACAAGATGATTTGATTCTTGCATTAGATAATACTAGTGATTAATGGGTAGTAGATTCAGGGGCTTCATATCATGTTGCACCCCATAGGAAATTATTTCATGATTATGTTCTAGGTGATTTTGGACATGTTTTATTGGGGGATAATGAACCATGTAAAATTGTCAGAATGGATAAGGTGCAAGTTAAGTTAAATAATGGAAATGAATGGCTTATAAAAGATATAAGGAATATTACTACTATGAAAATAAACATAATCTCAACAGGGAAGTTGGGAGATAGCGATTGTTTGTCTACGTTTGAAAAAATGTGGTGGAAGATCACTAAAGGAGCATTGGTAATAGAAAAAGGAGATATGATAGGTATGTTTCATTTATGCCTGCATAATATCGATTATTCTATCTTTGTAGCTACCACAGAAATAGGTGCAACATTGTGGCATCATAGGCTTGTCCACATGAGTGAGAAGGGGATGCATACTCTTCACTCAAGGAAATTGCTTCTAGATCTGAAGCATGTAAGGTTGGAATTATGTGAGAACTATGTTTATGGTAAACATAAGAGAGTTATATTTCTTAGGGTTGGGAAACAAAAAAGGAGTGAAAAGTTAGAGCTTGTGCATACGTAGGTATGGGGACTATGTCAAGTACAATTCTTGGTTCTCATTATTATGTTGCTTTTATTGATGATGCAACTAGAAAAACTTGGGTTTATTTCATTAAACAGAAATATAATGTGTTTGCTACTTTTAACAAGTGAAAATATTTGGTTGAGAATGAGACAGGAAAAAATTTGAAATGTCCCAAATCTGATAATGCAAGTGAATACTGCAACAAGTAGTTTGATAGTTACTTTTCATACCATGAGATTCCTAGAGAGAAGACAATCCCATGAACACCACAAGAAAATTGTGTGTCAGAAATGATGAATAGGACGATCATGGAGCGTGCAACGTGTATGAGATTACATGCAGGGTTTCCCTTACAATTTTGGTTTGATGTTGTAGATATTGTTGTTTATTTAATAACACATGGACTTCAAGTGATTTTGATGGTGGTATTCCAGAGGAGGCATAGATAGGTAAAAAGGTAAACTACTCACTTCTGAGACTTTTTTATAACCCAAACGATTTTTATTTTTTAATTGATAAAGAATTGATGGGCCTTCACCCAATTACAGTTATTCCAAAATATATAGTTCCATGATTCCAAATCTTCTCTTTTCAAGATTAAGGAATGGGATACATCAAATTAGGAAATTCATTCAAGCTTAGCATTCCAGGAGGAAGAAGGAAGCCCTGATTTTCTTTGTAGTTTTCCAGCTTATTTAAGTCATGAAGAATGTGATAGGAGGAGACAGAAACATAGTCTATCAAAATGAAATGCATCCTTTGCATTGTCACGCTCAAACCGTAGGTTGTTGAACTTTGTAACAGAGTTTAGAACTTTTATTATAATTTGTGAGTCTCCAAATGTTGTTATGTCCAGCTTCCTTTGCAAGTTGACAAGATTTTAGAAGTGCAAACAATTCTTCTTGGTTATTTGTAAGTTGTCCAACTCCCCAGCTGAAGCTGGTTTCAAGCCTTCCTCCTTGGTAGAAAATCAATCTCCTTGCCCTAGCTTTCCCCGTATTTCCTTTTGATGCTCCATCGAAGAAGAACAAGACTTTATTTTTCTTTTTCCACCATTCTGTAAATTCCTTTTTCATGATTCTAACCTTCCAACTTGGTTTGAAAACAAGCCTACCCGAGAAATTTTGGTTTTGATGCATTTGTCCATATAGATAAAGAAAATAGAACAAAGCTTGAGGCAAAATCCAAGAAATCCACCTTTATTGTATACGGGGTTAATGATCTTGGTCATCACTCATGGGATTATCATGAAATTTGCAAAATCATTTGGAGTAGAGATGTGGTATTCGATGAAAAGATTACATACAAATATCAATCACGGGTAAAGAAAGAGGAAAATAAAAACACATAGTACATAGTGCTTGATAAAATCAAAGAAAATGAAGTTCCAAAGGTACCATAAAATCAAGAACACTAGCAAGTACCTCAAACTCCTGCAAATGTAAGAAGATCTACTAGGTTAAGTAGACCCCCTGAACGATTCTCTCCTTCACTATATTATTTATTGATGATTGATTATGGTGAACCAGAATGTTATAAAGAATCAATGGAGGTGGAAACTAGAAAGAAGTGGTAGCAAGGCATGAATGAGGAGATGGACTCATTGGTAAGAAACTACACTAGGGATCTGGTTGAGTTTCTTTCTGGTAAAAGAGGATTGTAGAATAAATGGGCTTATAGGATTGAGGAAGAAGATGGATGCAAGAAGTTGTACAAGTATAGACTTGTTGTAAAGGGGTTTGTACAAAATAAAGGTATATATTTTGATGAAATATTTTCTCCTATTGTTAAAATGACTTCAATTAGAACTATTTTAACTCTAGTGGCGATAAAATATTTGCATCTTGAACATTTAGATGTAAAAACAAGCTTTCTCCATGGGGATTTGGAGGAATATATTTATATGTAGCTCCCATAGGGGTATGAGGTCAAAAGGAAGGATAATACAGTTTGTAGGATGAATAAGAGATTGTATGGGCTAAAGCAAGCTCCAAGGCATTGGTATTTAAAATCAGATAAGTTTATGATGGAATATGGTTATAGTATATGCCATTTTGACCAATGTGTTTATTTCAAGAGGCTAGATAATGGAAGATATAGTATCTCGTTATTGTATGTGGATGGAATGCCTGTTGCAGGGTCTAACATGTAGGATATAAATGTGCTTAAAAGGAAAATAGCTAAATAATTTGTGATAAAGGATTTGGGTGTTGCAAAGAAAATACTTGGTATGAGAATAACAAGAGATAGGAAAATTCACAAATTGGCATTGTCTCAAGGTGAGTACATAAAAAAGTTGTTGGAGAGGTTTAGAATGTAGAATTAAAAACCAGTTAGTACACCTTTGTCCATCCATTACAAACCACCGAGTAAGGATATGTGTCCCAATACATAAGAAGATATAGAATGCATGTCCAAGGTTCCCTATTCATTAGTGGTTGGTAGCCTGATGTATGCCATGCTGTACACAAGACTAGATATTGCACATGAAGTGGGAGTTTTGAGAAGGTATATGAACAATCCAAGTAAAGAGAATTAGAAATTAGTATAGTGGATTCTCAGGTATTTTAGAGGTACCACTTCTCATTCATTATGTTTTGGAGGCTCAGACATTGTTCTACATGGATATGTTTATGCAAATATGGAAGGTGATAAATATAGAAGGAGGAGCACCACATGGTATTTTTTACTATAGTTGGAAGAGAAGTAAGTTGTATTTCAAAACTTTGAAAGGTTGTTTCACTTTCAACAATAGAAGAGGAGTATGTTTCTTCTACAAAGACTAGTAAAGAGAATATTTCAATTGCAGAGGTTCATGGAGCAATTGGGTAAGAAGCATGAGAATAAAAGGTTGTACAGTGAAATCCACAGTGTCATTCATCTTGCAAAGAGCTCAAAATTTCATTCAAATACTAAAGATATACAGCTCAAGTACCATTTCATAAGATCTATTGTGGAAGATGTTTCTTTTAAGTTGAAAAATATATATACTAGCTAGAATCCTACATACATGTTGAAAAAGGTAGTTACCAAAGATAAACTGAGTTCCTTCTTGGTTTCAGTTTTCCTTCAAGCATGAAGGTGAAGAAGATAAATTTTCCAAGTCCAAGGTTTAGAGCATAGTCTAGCAAGTGCAACAATGGTGGAGTTGTTGTGATCAATATGCAATTGGGAGATTGTTGGTTGTGGAGCTTGACATTCCGTATTCAAATATGTTGTTTTTGAGTCATTTTTGTACCCATGTTTTACCAATACACTCATCCTAGTAGGGGCATGCAGGGTAACAACATCCCCTCATGAGGGTATGAGGGGAACCATCCCCCTTGGCTAGGGGGATCAGGGGAGAATCCCCTGAAAGAATTTTTTGGGATGTTTATTGGCCAATAGTTTATAGGACCATGGTATTGGGTGACCTGTGGTATTTTCCCATGGTAATTCCCCTTTAAAAAGAAAACATTTTAATATGACTATGTATTATATTGTATCATTGTAAAAGTGTTCTCTGTGATTGTGAGAGAGAAACTGTGAGAGGGTGAAGAGGAAGTGCAATGGGGTTGATGCAGGTCGCATCCCTTCATTTCATTGAATGAAATAATAATAAAGGAAAGGAAATTTATGTGTAGAAGTATCCCATCTTGAGTGAAACACATTATATATGTCTCTCTCTTGTAATGTGTTTTAATATTTGCATCTTGTCTATTGTTTATTTTTATTGATCCATGATCCTTGTTTTCAAAAAGGACAGTGATTGATTAAATCAATTCAATGTGAATAGACACGGCTCTGCTCAACCAAATATATACATCATGTACTTGGGACAACAACAATTTTGCACACATTTTAACACATGGATTTTTACCAAAGTAGGGTATCTCTAACAGACTCCGGATCCCAGATTTAGATAGTCCAATTTCCCTTGTTTGGAGTACTGCTTCTCCTGAATCACTTTTCTCCATATAATTTATTTTGGTAAGATATGAAAACTTTATTGGATAATGAATATCATAGTCCATCATGGTTATCTTGTTTGCTTGACCATGCATATTTTCTTTAGTTAGTGCACCCTCATATTTCTTCCTATCCTACTCCTAATTTTCTAGTTACAATAGGATGAACACTATAGCATCCATTCTCCTAGATGGAATATACCCATGATAATACTTTATAGGAGTTGAAGAAGTCACCTCTTTTGATTGATTCATGGATGCCATGACTTTAAAGATTCAATATTTCACACTCTAAATGTCCCCGCAATATCTTCTAAAGTTTGTGAGAATGAATTTCTTCTAAATATGTCTTAGAGTTCGACACTTCACATATTTTCTTTGATTTGGTCTATTCTCCAAAGATGAAAAGTCTATGTTATCGATAATTCATCTAGATTAACTTGACAGATGTGAATGTTGGTGGAGCCTTTATTTCCATTTGTGTAACTCACCCTTTTTAGTGATTCTTTCCCTTCAGATATGTCAGGTTCTTTGTACACACTACTTCTAGCGTTAATGTGCTTCATGGTCTATGGGTTTACCTAGATATTTTCCTTCTTGGAGAAAGGGATTTCATCAAGTTAATAAAATGAATTAATTAATTTGTTCTAGACTCAATTAACCACTTTCCTTTATTTAATGCATACGTTGTCATGTATTAATGTATTAGATTCCACTAGCAGCAATACTTTTACTAAGTTGTTGCTCCATATTTTAGTCACAACACTTGGAGTGCCCATTTCCTACTGTAATTTTTTTGTATGCATGGGGATCATTCTAGAGGAGAAGTAAATACTAATTTGTCATCGAAACTTACCAATTTCATTAAGGACTCATGATTGGTATATTTTCTTTTCCATATCATATGATTCTCTTCTTTTTAGATATTGCTCTTAGGAGATATTTTTGAACTGTCATAACCTATTCTTTTTCTCCAAAATTTTTGTGACTTACGATTTATATGTTAATGACCTATTTGGTTACACTTGTAACAAGTGAATATTTTGCATGTATTACCAGTATGTCCAGTTCTTGTGCACTTCCAACACATAGTGTTTTCACTTTGTTCCTTTTTTTATTGGTACCTGCTACATTATATCCAACGTTAAACTTGTTATGAGGAAGATATTGTTTACTTAATATCTCCTTTAGTGTCTCTATGCTTTTGATAAACCTTCCATTTGTATTAAGTTGTATTTACAATCTTTTAATTTCTTGCTCCATTTTCTCCAATTGCATTTCCTTCTCATCAAGTGAATTTTTTTACTTGAGATTTCTCTGCTTAAGCACGATCATATCATGTTGTTCAGCTTGAGAATTCCTCTGATGTTCATTGATTAACCTGTAGGTTTCATCGCTTTATCATTGAAGAATTTGGAGCTGGTTCTTTAGCAACATGATTACTTCATATGAATTTGCAACGTCCTTCCTTTTTTATTTCTCCATGTCTTCCATTTTTTTCCTTTAGAATAGTGATTTCCTTGGGTAGTTTCTTGTATTATATTGCATCTTGCTCCAATTTGTATTCCATATCCTGGATATTGAGTTTTTAATATTTACAATGCTTATAAATATAAGAGTAATTAGATCAGTAGCAAATTATTGTCTACAAATATGACAACCCACTCATTTTAGGTGTCAATCTGATCTCAAGTACAATATGTGACTTGTTGGCATCGACTTGCAACAACTTCTATCTACGTAAGTACTAAATTATTATCTTCAAGCTCTGACCTAAACATATAAGAGTCTGTTTGTGCAAAAAATGACTTGCATATTCAAGCTTATACTTATGTAAGAACTATGCTCTCCAATTGTGGAAGTGATAACTTTCATTTGTTCTGCATCACCCATTGGAAGGAGGCTATGACCCCCTGAGTTTTACATCGAAAGGATGTTGCTGCACCTAGATTGAATTTACTAGCACCCACTGGAAGGAGGTTGTAACTCCCTAGTCCTTTCCCCATCTAGCCCCCCTGATATGAAATGTGATTGCATAAAAATATGGAAAGTAGATAAATATATTTCCTTCAAAATCCGCAGCTGCTAAAATATTATGATATGCTTTAGATGATTTCCCGAAATATCACAAAACAATTTTTATCTTTGTATTCCTTTTCAAATTTCACAACTTCCACAACCCTTAATCTACATCTGTGTCTGTGATGGATAGTTCCCAAAATATCACAAAACAATTTTGATTTGCATCTTCCTTTTCAAATTTCGTAATAGCCACAATCCTTGATCTACATTTGTGTCTATGACATAAAATTTCTCAAATAACAAAGTTTATTAAAAAAATTAGACCTATGTCTTATCAATTAATCTTTGTTCTACATCCACAAAATACTTTCAGCTCAGTTATATTTTCTTTTCTGCAATCTATGTCTTACTAAGCATAACCTTTGCACATCCAGACTACATGTATGCTTTTATCTAGTGTTGTTCATTTTGTACTATGACTCCGCTACAAAATGATATTCATCTACAATCAATGAGCCATTGATACCCCAAAAAATTGCGAATCTCTTTAAGCAATTATTTCAAATCTTCATTTCCACAAGCTTACTTCACCTCATCCATCTCTTTCTTATTTATAATAATATTAGCTCAAGATATGTGTCCACTTAATGAATTCCTTTGACTTCAAATAGTGTCACATTCGATTAGGTATTTTTGAAGTTAGGACCTATGCCGACATACCACTTTTCACAAATCATAATTGCAGTTTGTGACACACATGTGCCAATGCCTTTTTGGGACTTTTCACACATTGTTTTATTTCTTAGGTTTCTTTATGAAACATTATAGAACTTTTCACCTCTTACAAAATTTCTTGTGGGAATATTACACAATATTATTTTACTCACAAGAAATATTTAGGCATTTATGTTGTCTACAGTATTCTTCTGTGTGCATACATATGTGCGCATTTGCGACCATGATAGGACATGTATCCATATTTGCTTTTCTTTATTTTACACGTGCATTTATATATACATATACATATAGGAGAATAAATATCACATTTATCAACATACAAGACCATCAAAGTCTCATTTTATCATTACGTAGAATTAGATCAAGTACTGATACATTTACTTCATATTTCACATCAATGACAATATATAAACATTTTTGTTTCTCTAATAACAATATATCATGTCCCCTTCAACCAAATCGACCATCGGAGGGAACATTAATCAAAATCAAGCTTCCAAATTTCACCCAATCCACCACTTTCAACCTCATAAAATTTAAAATACATGTCCCAAAACTAATTAGAACCTTAATAATGGCTAATAAACTCCTTAATCAACCGTACAAACAATTTTTATGGTTAGATTCCGACTTACCGACATTATACACCTTTTTGAAATTTCTGACATCGTGAGTTTGAAATTGGAATACTCATGAACCAATTGTAACCCACCTTACTGAGTCCAATGTTTAGATCCTGGAACACGGTCTTCTCCATCACTAGTGTTAGCACTCAGAATGTACCCAAGTTCTAGGAGGCACACCCCGAGGTAACAGCAAAACCACTTTAGGAAGAAATTGATGGTCTTTCCCAGAGAGGGATCTCTCAACACAAATCTTACAAAATCAAATGATAAACAATATTTAAGCATTCATTCATTTGGCTGAACCAATCACATATCCATTGGGCATGGAGTCATATATATGTAAAAGATCATCAAGATACATACACGAGAACTATCAAAGGCAAGATAATCACATCATTATAGTCATCAAGTTTGATCTGGGTGAAACGGAAGAGATGAGGAAACAGTCCATCAACACAGAGCGTCTAAGACGAATTCCATATCAATTTTAGCAGAAAAAT